>KK113408.1:0-37048 GCA_000611955.2 Stegodyphus mimosarum
GATTTTTTCCTGGAGGGCTTTTTGAAGCTTATCAAGCGATGTGACAAATGTCTCAATGTACTTTGTACCTATGTGGAAAAATAAAGGTATATCATGTCTTTAATGTTTCATTCTGTTTTTTGACTTTCATACACAACTCTGACCACAGTCGACAGGGGAAACTTACTTTTCAACTTACCCTCGTAAATGAGAATTTGTTTCTGAATTTCAGATCAGAAAAAGTTTGCTTATGTTACTTAAACTGCTAACTTATTGATTGATGTTTATTTGTTATAATAAACAAATATGCATTCGTCGAAAGAATTTCAGTTCTTTTTGCTGTTGCTCACAATTTCTGTAAAGTTTTGGTTACATGCTAGAAGAACAAATTAAGTAAATTTAAGGTAGCTTAGGACGCTTTTATGAGATATATATTTAATTAAATTTGCTAACGCTCACTTTATTTAGAAGTTATGTCTTTGGTGAGAATTTCACATGAAAATTTAACTTAATGTAAAAAAGGAATATGTTCTCAAAACTCTTTTATGTAAGATGTTTATTTGTTTTAATTGCTTATTATGATAAAGTATGATTAATACAAAGTTTGGACTCCTGCTTCCCTAAATCATTGTATAAATCTGGGCACAGTTTGACTATTCTTAAACCAGTTATAAGGTATTTCTCCCGCCTTCTTCGCATGCCTTCGTGGTGTAGTGGTCTCATGCTCAACGCGTAACCGAGAGGTCCGTGGTTCGATTCCCGGCGAAGGCGTTGCTCATTTTTCATGTCTGATGCTTCCAAAAATACCTAATGTCTCTACACTGGCGCCCGAACAGGGATAAGGTGGTGGATGATAATTCTCCACCACCGCGATTTGGCGATTGGGTCCCCAAAACCCCAGTCGCCCTTTAAAAGGGGGAGCATATAAAGTATTTCTCCCGCCTTCTTCGCATGCCTTCGTGGTGTAGTGGTCTGCATGCTCGACGCGTAACCGAGAGGTCCGTGGTTCGATTCTCGGCGAAGGCGTTGCTCATTTTTCATGTCTGATGCTTCCAAAATTACCTAATGTCTCTACACAGTGTATTAAGTACGATGAAGAGTAATTAAGTCTCTCATTACCAAAGATGGGTTATGGCATCCCACATGCACAATGAGAATATTATTTTTTCAGTGTGTACAGATTACAAAATTATATGTTGTTTCACTCATTTTTATACAGGAAACCTGAAAGGAATTGTGCTAGTAGATTTATGGGGAAACAATAGCAAATGTTTATTTTTATAAGCCGGGCACAGCAACATAATATTTTCGAAAACATTTCGCAGATTTTCACAAGATTAATTAAGAATGATGAATCAAACATACTTTACATTTTAATTATATTAATTTTAATACGCCAATAATATAGCAGAGCGCATATATCTCTTCCTTCACTTTCATATTTCGATTAATCTATGTGTTACTGAGAATAATTGAATATTACTTCATAAATCAGATTAATGTTTTCAGTGCTTATTCTTCTGCTGAATAACTGTAAATTAAGTATTAGAAATTGCTAATCTTATAAGAAGCTCAAGACGTTAACGGATTCGTTTTTAAATTAGTATAAAATTTAAATGCATAGAAGAAATATAACAAAATAATGTACAATGTGAAATTTATACTTAGTTGAAAAAGGAAATTTTAACTATAAACGTTCAAACAAAATTATAATAAGTGAAAACTATTTTTTTTAATTTAAGAAAAGTAAAGGAATTTCTATTAACGTACCTAAATTGCTAAGTTATTAATTTGTTAATAAACAAAATACGGATAGTTAAAACAGCTGCAGCTTTTTACGAGTTGCATTTCCTTCGAAATTTTTATTATTTGATAGAAATGCATGTTGAATAAATTTAATTCAGTTTTTATGAAATATATATCTGATTAAATTAGATAATGGCCACTTTCTTTAAAAAGGTTGTCTCTGCTGAGAATTTTCTGCGGGACACTTAATAGAAGAAAGAGAAGCTAAATGTGAAATACAAAGAATTCTTTCGGATTTTAAGAATTTTATTTATTTCTGTTCTTTAACATGATATACCATAATTAATACGAAATTAGATTTCCATGTTTCTAGATTATTCTGTAAATCTGGTAAAAATTCCTTTTAATATTGATCTTTTAAAAAACATTTAAATTTCTGGATAATTTTTTTATTGGAATTCAAAATCCAGTTGTTCTTGTTACAATTTTATTCTCTTCAAGCGCGACGAATGGCTAAGCCAATCTCGCGTCGGTATAATAATAATATAGTAAATTATCATATCTCACATATAGGAGATGAAAGTAATTATATCAGTTTGTAACACATAAAGAAAGAAAAGCAAACAATACCTTAACATTAGAATATTTTACGTTATTAAATGCTTACCTCCACAATCGATGGAGTAAATAAATAAGTATGCTAAATGGATGCTTTTTCTGTATCACCAATTTTGTAAATAAATAACATGTCAAAAATCCCCTGTAATAAAATGCATATGTTTAGAGATTGATTTCCTCATGTAATGAACGCACACACTGAGAAAAATCTAAACATAACCCCGAAAAAATTAAGCTGTTGATTCATACGAATTGAAAATAAATAAATACGAGTAAGGTATTTCAAATAATTCAATAACATGATTAAGAAATTAAAATAGCTTTAAAGATGAGTTAACTTTTATTCAAAAAATTATTTACATAAAAATCTTGATGCTTTTATGATTTCAAAAGATATCATTTTGGCATAGAGGGATTGAGTTATAATTATTACAATAAAATTTAAACTGAAATTTTAAATTTAAAGAATATTATAGAAAAATAAATTTAATGAACACATAAAAATTTATTACATGGTACTGAAGAGTTTTATCTTAATCTAATCAAAACTCATTTAATGGCAGTTCAGAATTCTCTTGTAAAAACATAACACTTCCCTTATATACACCGGTGAGAACTTTTTCCATAATAGTATATTTATTAGTGCATATTTATTCATATTTAAATATGTATGTGTATATATATGTATAGTAGTCTCTCTCGCAAAGGACACCTTTATTTAACGGGCAATTCTGTTGGTCCCGATCCCTTTGAATAGGGATCTTAATATATTTACCTCTCATTAAGGGACACTTAAAAAAGGTTCTAAAATAATATAAAGATACAGAAATAATAAAAAAAATTACTCTTTGATAGTAATCTTTTGGGGTTTCAAAGGCAAGTTTGTGCTCAGAGAAAGGTAGTTTAGTGACAAGGAAACAATAAGATGAAATGTTAATCCCTCTCTTTTGAAAACTGTTTTTCAGTTATGAAAACATGAACAATACTTAGAGAAAAAGCAAACTGTTGTGCAATCAAAAAGATATTTCCCATTCATAGAATTCAAAACCCAGTCATTCTTGCTACAGTTTTCAATAAACAGGAAAAGAAAACTGTGCTAACAATTTGCAAGGCTATCCAAGACAGAGACCAATTTTGAAGAAAAGGTGGTGAGATGACTGGACCACCTGCCAAAGCGCAGGGATCTCACATTATGGATACAGTGAAAACTTCTGTTTTTCTTATTTTTGCTGTGAATTGACGGAGCAAAAAAAGTGTAGTTTTATACTTGTGTGTTATTTTTACATACGTTATCAAGCATGGCTTCAGAGAGGAAAGGATTAACAATAAGAGTCGATGTAATCCACGCAGCGGATATTGGAAAGCTTAGTTTGAGAGATTTAGGACAAAAATTTGAAAAAAGTAAAAACTAAGTGAGTCATGTGCTAAAGGATAGAGAAGAAATAAAAATATTTTAGATTTCTGTTTCGAATGATCATTCCAAGACTATAAAATTTAGGAAAACTGAAGCATATGAAATTGATATAGTAGTGTTCAACTGGTTTTGTTCTGCAAGAGCAAATAGTATTCCAGTAAGTGGAATAGTATTGTAAGACAAATCAAAAGAAGTTTCGAAAAGTCTGGACTACAGGACTTCAAAGCATCTAATGGTTCGTTAGACAAATTTAAGCAAAGATATAATATTACTGTTAAGACTATCTATGATGAAGAAAAATCAGTATGTATGCAGTATGTACCAGAACGGATAAAAATGTTAAATGAAATTTGTGAAGAATATGAAAATAAGAAAATGAGGCTAAAAACATATAGATGTGCATATGAACCTGGACAACAGTTCAGATGAAACTGGATTATTTTATAGAATTTTGCCTAATAAAACTCTATGCTTCAAAATAAGGGAAGAGCTTTGGTGATAAATACTCCAAGGAACTGTCTCATTATGCTACTTTGTTGTAACATGGAAGGACAGTTTGAGCAACCACTTTTAACTTAAAAGGCCAGAGAACCAAGATGCTTCAAACACATCAATCCAAAAGCTTTATCGGTCCGTTAGCATCACAATAAAGAGTCATGGATGAGGCAAAGCACCATGGAACACTTTGTAAGAGGAAGGAAAACATTAAGTGAATTTAAAATCGAATGGCTCTATGAAATAGTTGTAAGAGAGACACCGCCAGATGACCATAGCTCTAGTGGATGAAAAAGAGCACTTCAGTTATTTTCTGTTACCGGAAAGCAAACTATTAAAATTAGTGATTCGCAACCTCCTGCATATTTTCATAACGAGGATAGGCAGAACGAATTGATTGAATTTAGCTTCGAAGTAAAATAAGCTAAAAAGACGCCAACATGGTGAATGAAAGAAACGACCTCTTTTTCTTGTTATGCTACCAAGAACCGAGAAATCTAAAGAGCTATACAGTACAAGATACACTCTTAGTATATAAATCTAAAATTTGAACCCTACAAGACAGCGGCTGGGCTCCTGGAATATTACCGCTGCCAAGGATTTCATCCCTAGCAAAGCCATTGTAATTATAAACACAGGTGTATTCGTTGTGGCCAACAATGTGAATCTCACTTGTGTCAGAAAGAACAAAAATATACCAAACTATGCAAACTGTAATCAGAATCATACCTTGAAATTCAGGGGGCGTCAAAAATTTCCGAAACGAAAGGAATACATCAAAACAAATCGTGCGCTGTCAGATTTGTCACGAGCAAAACTTATGCTTTTGCTAACTCACTATCACGTGGATGTTCCTCTGAGTCTACTAATGAAGGCAAGCAAATACCCGAAAGTCGTATAGAACTAATCTCCACCATCAAAAACTTAGGGATTACCTCCTGACAAAAAAATCTGCAAATGAACCTTTAATTAATAAAAACAACTAATGACTAATTACAATCATAAATTGTGTTTCCATTCGGGCAATAAGCTGGTATGCTTGGGGCCTCCATAGCACGCTGAAGGAATTGCAGCATTTTTTTATTTAATATGACATCGACATCTGTTTCATAACTGAAAGCCATGCCTCACCTAGACTCAGTATCTTAAACTATAAATCATGCTTAGGCACGACAGAAATTGTGTCATGTTGTTTATTAAATGCAAGTACGATTTATGCAAAATAGAAATTATGTTTGTAAATAGAGATGTGTTTCTCATCCTTCGTATGGGAATATTCAAGTTACTTCTTTTTATACCCCACTTAAGAAACGGATTTTATAATACCATCCTTGCTTTAATTCTTCCTTTGCATACTCCTACAATCGTCATGAGAAATTTTAATGCCAAGCATAAAAGACTGGAGCTGTTGGATGACCAACTCAAATTGACTGGCACTCCCCAGCTACATCCTTAAGAATCATGTGGCTATTCACGTTCCCCCTTGTCGGCCAAACAGGCTGGAATTCTCAGATATTTTGAACGGTTTGCTTACCGCCACCTCAATACTAACTGCAATCGAGAAAAACAGCTAATTTCAAATAACACGCCAGTAATTGTGGTCTTATGAGTTCCCAAACAAAAAGTTAAATATCTTGAAGACAATCACAGACTGAAGACTTTTCCAAAATCTGATTACTGACCATATTCCGGAAATCCACAATCTCAAGGCTTATACTACAATGCAATTAACTTTTTTAATAAGAATATCCATCAGTCTATTCCGAAGTCTCTGAGCAAGTTAAATCTAGCTTCCGGATCTTTAGTTTTCCGTAGATCATCACGAATGCAATTTGTGAATGAAAGTAGCTTCGCAAGTGTTTTTCTCCACACAGGACTAAAATATCAACTGTTCCATCATTCGTCTGAATACAGAAATCAAAACTCGTATCAAATATACAAACATGACTTATGGAGTAATATGATGGCAAATCTGGGCTCAAGGGATAGCTTCTTCTGGTAAACCATCCAGCACTTTAAAACTATTTCCTGTTGTTGCAGACAATCCAGGAGAAAAATTAGATACACAAATAATGAAAAAACCTGATATCTTTTCCTTAATATGTTTTCATTTCAATCGACAAATTCTTGTAGACGTGATGAAAATTTTGAGCTGAAAACTTTCTTCAGAGTACGTGATTGGCTGAGATCCCCGTTAGCCAGAAATTTGCCTGAGTTTGCCACGCGTATTGAAATCACAGAAATTGTTAAAAAGTAAAAATCCAGAAAGCTCAGGAATAGATGGAATTACAAATACTGCAATCAAAGACTTACCTAAAATGCAATTAGCAAATTTACTTGAATGAATGCTTATAATGTATAAGTAACTCCTATTTTCTTCGCATCTGAGAAAAATAAAAAGTGATTTTAATTTGAAAGCTTGATGAGGATCACACCAAAACTGGGGGATACAGGCCTATAAGTTTGCTGCCTACGAGTATCTAATCTAAGAAAAATCTACGAGGGTATCATCCTCCATAGAATGAAACATTACTGTCCCCTATTACCGCCGGAACAAAGCGGATTCAAGTAACAGCTCTCTACTAACAAGTAGTTGATCAGAATAACTGAATTTGTTGAAGCTGCACAGTACAATAAATTAAATGTTGCTTTCCTCATACTAGATGCGTCTGGCAATGAGGGACTCATCTCCGAACTCCTCGACTTTCATTCTAAGAAAGTTGATCCTCCTGCTGCATTCGCTCCAGACCAACAGCTTCTCGCTTCGGTACCTTTTTCAAGAAGGGATTTGTTTCAATTAAAAATCTGCTGCAGCAGATAGCTCTGAAAATTCACAAGCTTCCTGAATACGCCAATGAAATTCTCGGCTGCATTTATGTTAGAGCTTGCTGCTACTACCGACATCCACAACGCTGTGATTGGCAGTTTTACTCTTAAAATTTTTGAATCCCCATATCTTGCCTTGAATTCTTCTTTTTGATAGATGAATGATCCTGGTGTCTTCTTAATGATGTTGGCAAAAATTAGTCTCACGTTCTCACTAATTATGATTTCGTTAACAGTGTTGCTTTGCATTGATACATAAGAAACCGTCTTTAAGCATCGTCCAAAATGGCTGTTGCGCAGAAATTCTTGTGAACACCCTTTGAAGTATCAGTCTCCTTCATCTTATTCTTGTTTTTGAGGATAAGGCAGATCATTGATGTATACTGATTATTATGTGTGTGCTAGGTTAGCCACGCTCAGACATCGTTCTAGCTTCTTAATATTTTGGCGTTTGACGTCTACGGTAATTTTTCTTCTCTGTCTTCTTCCGGCATTTTCTTTCGGCACGAACGTGTAGGCGCACTTAAACTTTGCACTTAAAAAGTACACAATAACGTGTCTGAACACAACTTTCACAAGCTAGCTGAACGAGCGCTAAACACAGATTGATACACACTAAACGCAGATTGCTGCAGGCAGCATCCAACATATGAAGTCACGATGTCTCCACGTCAGTCATTCTGAGAAACATCGCTCGTTAAGAGTGTCAATTTTTTTGCATCTTTTTTTGCTCGTTTTACAAATCACTCGATATGAGAGGCACTCGTTCAGCAAGAACTGACTGTTAAAGTCGAATTGTCATCTCTATGGTGCTCAAAGCTTTGGTAAACGATACACTCAGTCTTGTAATCCTTGCCACGATAATAATTCGTGGGCTTTTTTCTGATTGTACCAGACAAATGAGTCGATTAACGAATGTTTCGCCTTACAAGTAATATTAACGAATGTTTAACGAATTTTCGAATGTTTCGCATTACAAGTATTAACGATTAACGAATGTTTCGTATTACGAATATGTAAAAATATTGCGAAAATTTTTGCTTCTGAATTTCTAATTCTTAAGTCTTTAAATTTTATTTACATTTTTATGACATTAATTTAATCCAAAATATCTACATTAGATAAACAATTTTAGAAATATCTCGTAACTTGAAAGTCCAAATTTCAGCACTGGAGAATAATTTATATTTGATCTTTTCCTCGACTAGTACTTGAAAATATTGATTTACATATCAAAACAGCGTCTTGTGATTCACTATTTAATATCTCTTTTCTGAATACAAAATTTTCTTAGCTGTAGTTTTGATGTTATTGCACAACAATAATAAAAATTCAACTTGCGTTCGCATTGGAAGACCTAAATAATGTTTATGGAACCAAATTAAAGAAAGAGATTTTAGGAAACTTATATTTTTCTGGAAAAAAAATTATAAACCAAAGGTTTACTTACCCAATAAAGAAGAATGTGTCTACCACTAATGCTCCATTTACAATAGTTTGTGACAAGAAGGTGCTCATGGAAGTTTTGAAATCTAAAGTATTTTCTGTAAATTAAACAATGAAGAAAAGAATTATTTATTTAACAAATACAAATATTCAAAATGTAACAAGATGTTCAAAATATAAACTGTGGACTTAATTTGTTTTCGCCCCCGACATGCGTTTCCAATTCCACAAATTTAGAAAAAATAAGTCAGAGAACTATGATAATTCTTAAAACGTATTTGCTGTCTCCTTTCAACATACCTTCGTGGTGTAACGGTAGTACGTTCGGTGCGTATTCGAGAGGTCCAGCTTCGAGTCCCGGCTAGGGCATTGCTTATTTTTCATGTTTCCTGCTTTAAAAAAAACTAATAACTGTACAGTGGCGCCCGAACTCAAAAGTGGTCGATAGGTCCAGGTTCGAGTCACAAGAACGTTGCTTTTTCCTAACGTCTTTTGCTTAAAAAAAACCTGCTGACTCTATACACCTTCAAAACTCTGGCTTGGGGTGTCCTATAAGTGAAAATCTTAATTTTTTATTGGGTTCCCGTAAGGTATATTTTCAATTAGTAATATATTTACTATGCTTTAATGAATTAATATTAAAAAGACACCTCCTGTACATGTAATTTTGTAAAGTTATGCGAATTGATATTTTCTTGTGGACAAACGGCTACAAAATATATCTTACAAACGTAATCATGAACGCTATTTTGTCAAATACGGATTTATTAATTTAAAAAATGCACAATTTGTTTTGCAGATGTTCCTAAAATTTTGTAGAAAAATCTTGAATTTTGATTGACAGTAGACATTTGTTTGGAAAGTGATCTAAATGAGTAAATTCGTTTTCTAATACTTCCACGAAGGTTACACGTAAAATTATACAATTTTCTGTACTATATTTGTAAAGGTGTAATGTAAAGTAACTCAGGTTGTCGGCTATGTTTAGGAAAATTACATTTCATATTTATAAAGCTTTCTTGTACATAAAATCGGAACTATTTTTATAAACCTTCTTACATTATTTTGAGAGACTTCAACATCATATGCTTCGGATCAATATTTAAGGAATTAAAACCTATCAAACCCCTTGTAAAATATATAGAGACAGAATGCATGCAAATTAAATAGAAAACATTTTTTGGAAAACGTTTAAAAATATGAGTGAGAATTAAGTCAAATGAATATTTTTGCAAGCAGATTTCGGATACGCTCTGATGTTTTAATACTTCTGAAAATTAAAAAACTAAAAACAAATAAAAATAATTGTGATTTATCACTGAATGTTACTAATTTTGTTAAAGTGTAAAATCTCAGGAAAATGCGTAAAATAACGATATTTTGGATATCAGAAACTAAAATATTTTACTTCACGTTTTACGTAAGTTAATATTTTATGATATTTACTCTGATTTTAATGTCTGTAAAAGAAATCGCAAGGTTCCGTATTAAATTTTCTTCGTTTTTACATGCTCATTTGTATTTCGTATTCTTTAAAAAATCTAATAAAAGTAAAAACGTGAAAAACTACACTATCCTTAAGAACATTAGTACCAGTGTCATTATAAGGAGTTAATTAAAGAGAAAGTAAAGGAAAGGAAACAATTTCAGATTAGAAAGCATTGTACAAGAGGATGGAAGCGCTCAAACTTAACAGTTGTCAGTAAGTCAGAATTGAGTGAAACGTATGTAAACGGTAAAAGCTGAAAATAATACACATATAATGTGACTCTTAACATCTTTGGAGAATCAGCAGTAGACGCTTTTGTACTTCTATAACAGAACGGATATCTTTTTTTCAGTTTTTTTTTAAAACAAAAAGGTCAGGCTGCGCATTACGAAAATAACAATTAGTCAATTATTTTGTATAATCAGGTAAGAACTCAACTTCATAAAATTGTCAACTATTATAATTTAAAATTTATTACTAGTGTACTTTTAATGATACTGCCGTATTTTCTTCATTATATATACATAGGGTGTTTATAAAGTCCCGGACCCATTTTGATGTTTAATAACTCATAAAATAATGAAGATATAAACAAACTTACGGCATTTATTGAAGGAGTAAATTACGTATTTTCCTTTTCAGGTTTGAATATCTTTACTTTTGTAAATATCGCCTGCACGTGTGGATAATTTCAAATAATTTCATTTTCTAGTCTAAATATCTGTATTTTTCTGTAATGTTCTCCGACAAAACATCCTTTCATCTTTCTGGCATTGTTAATTGCCATAATGGGCGCATATGGGGATCTGAAAACCCCCATGAATACCGTGAGGCACAAAGGGATTCCCCAAATGTTAGTGTATGGTGTGGACTAATGCTCGACCGAGCCATTGGACCTTTCTTTTTTACAGAAAATACGGTCTCATCATTCGTATACTTAGACATGTTGGAAAACTTCGTATTTCCACAAATAGAAGAGCTTCAGCCACATGTCGTTTTGCAACAAGATGGTGCACCACCTCATTGGGATACCATCGTTCGTAGTTCTTTGAATGAACATTTTAGAGGGATTAAGCGAGGAGGTCCAATTCCTTGGCTACCCAGATCACGTGATATAACGCCGCTGGACTTTTTCCTTTGGGGATTGTAAAGGACAACGTTTAAAGGAGAACAGTGTCGAACATTGATGACCTAAAAGCCAGAATTACAACCGCAATAGCCTCTGTGGATGCCGACATGCTTGCCGGTACCTGGAATATCGACTTTATATTCTCCGTGCGACGAAGGGGGCACACGTGAAAGTTCATTGACAAGGGTCATGAAAATTTTGAGTCTATCTAACCATTTATGTTATTAATTTTAATCTATCTTTATTATTTTATGAGTTATTAAACATCAAAATGGGTCCGGGACTTTATAAACACCCTGTATAACTGCATAAAATTAGCTGCAAGCCTGTTTATTTGCATTACCTACATATAAGAGCAAACTGTTGTAATTTATTAGTAAAATTAATTTCATACATGAAATACGAAAATTTAGTGATCGTGGGGTTTGTGAAGAATATTTCATGTTCGTTAAACACATATTAAAGGCCTAATTTTTTGCATCGCCTATGAACAAAAAATCTAGTTCTCATCACCACAGCATGAACGACAACCAAAAACAATATTTAATTATTTCAAGAATACTTACCGAACATAAACACAGATCGACTGTGAAATATGTAAGTATGTCCTAAAACCACCCAAAACATGCTGAGAGCTCGAATTCCATGCAGGAACAGCAGAGAATCAGAAGACGATTTCACGTAGAATAATTTCTTAAAATTGGTTAGTAATGAAAAGGCGAGAAGAGCTTGGAAACCTTTGTCTACAAAAAGACCAAAATTTATAATCTGTATATTAGAACTTTTGAATAAAAAAAAGAAATTAATTATTATTCTTTGCACAGCAACAAATACCTACAAAGGAGAGTTGAGTTATTCTATACAAAAGAATAGCCTTATTTGCTAAAACATTTGATTATGAGAGATAATCAACAGTAAAGAATAAAAAATAAAATTCAATTTTTAACCAGTTTTACAAAAGGTCTCTTTTCAAAAGTCGCAAACAATAAGACGACTTCATCAAACTTCTTAAGGAATTATATTGCACGTACATATAATTTATTGGTTCATTTTGAAGGTAAAAACCTCAGTAGCTTATCTTTCCACCTTAAATTACATTTCTCTACATTACACTTACTACCAAAGCATATATAATTTACATTACGTTGCTCTATTTATGTAGTCTGGGAAATGTTGCCATTCTACAATCTTTATTGCAATATCTACGTACGTTGGTATAATTTCTGTTTTCTAAAGTGTTGCCATTTCACATGGCTATTATTAACCTGCAGTCATTATCATTCAAATAAATTATGCATTGCCAAACTAAGTGAACGATTTAAAAGCAAGCATGAATAAATTTTAATTCGATTTCTTTAATAACAGTTAATATATAATAATATTTAATTTCATATGGTAGGTACATATAATTTTTAAAAACAATGCATTATTACTATAATTAGTAAATCATCATATATCCAACAGCAAAACACATATTCGAATACTCCAATCCAGTAAACTCAATAGGAAAAGACACCTTTTCTAAATCGCCTAAAAACGAGTATTTTAAAATTGTTGAATAAAATTTTGATGCTTCTCCTTTTACCACTATCTAGTGATTACGGTAATATTTTTAAAATTAATAGCAAAACTTTGAAAAAATGCATATTGCGAGAAGAAATAAGTAAATTTAATGAATTTTTTGTAATAATGTATAAGAAATCTTTCCTATTTATCGAAGAACAGAAGATTTTTTTAAATATTTATAGTAATTCTTTTTGGTAACAAACAATTCTTACGCGTTTTTTATGCAATCAACTACTCAGTTTCTCTGACTTGATTCTGATTTCCAAAATCGTTTTCACTTTTTTAAACGAGGAGAATAAGACTTTACGCTTATTAATGAAATATTTATCAAATTTGGGTAAATTAAGCTTCTGTTACACTTAATGCATGACAAAACAAAATTTTGCCTACCCTTTTAAAACTAGAAATGCTTCTTAAAATAAAAAGTGTATAATCTAACATCCGTATTGTTAATTTATAGTACAACTTAAAAAAAGTTATTTCATTTCTTCATGTACAACAAAAGTGCATGCAGCTCTAAATTTTCTATATTATGATTCAAAAGTGTAGCTAACAAGTACATAGGAGCCCAATTAATTAATTTTTTTAAAATTATAAATTATATTTAGCTCTTTTGTTAAAGAGCTTTAGTATGTATAGATACAATTAGTTACTGAGTCCGCTTTAAATCTTTTTCAAGTTTCCCTTGTTCTTAAATCAAACCCCGCTCGTAAAGAAGTCATTTTCAAATCAGTCCGACATTCAACTTTAAATTTTGCAGAAGGGCCTTTTATTGACTTTCTCTCTAAGTCACATAGTCCTGTTTCATCAATATCCGATTTAAATCTTATATTTCTATTTGATAAGAATATAAAGCAAAGAAACAACAAAATTACATCATATTTATTCTAGTATTTAAATTGCAGTGATAAAGTAATTAATTAGTGAAATTATCTGCATTTGCTGTTAAAATAATTAATACGGTATTTTATCTTTCATTTGGTAAGGTATTTGTGTCTTGAAATTTCAGTAGTAAAATATTCAGTGAGAATATCAGATAGGCTTGAATAAATAACGACTCCTGAGACAGATTTAAAAAAAGTATATTAAATCTCATACAATTTTATTAAAATGATTGAGCTTCTGAGGTTAGTAAAACGTTCTACATCTTTATTTTATGCAAATCAGTTTCAAATTTCATTTCAGCCGCGTCTTTCCTCTTCTCCACATTCTGCTAGTTAGGAAACGATGAGAACATATAAATTAATTTGCAGAATAGGTACGGCTCAGATATTCATATTCAGTTAGTCATTAGATCTAGAATACGTTTTCAGTTCTCATTCAAACCAATTCCCTTTCAGATTCCATTCTCGTTCATTTACTATCAGCACGATTATTTGAATGAGAAAGCTGTCAGTGAGACAAATTGAATGAAAGATCATCGAATCCCGTTGCATGCTGAAATGGACCACCGTTGATAAGCAAACATTACCTGCAGAGGAATTAGGCGGGAAGGCTTGCGGCAAAATCTATGGTATGCTAAATTGAATTATCAGCATCTGAATCTAATCATCGTCCATAAAATGTGTTCGCCACTGAGAAGTCTCATATTGTGGCAGTTACAGTTGAAACCTGTGGTAAATTGACTTAAGCTGTGAGGTTCATTTTAATTGTTACATTATTTCTTATGTTTTATCGTTTTTCTCGCCCTTCCACTGCTTCGAATCCTCCACCAGGAACTGGAAATGAAGTGAGATGAAACAGCAAAAAGGATCTGAGTTTACACAACTTTGGTAATATAGTCCGAGAACTTCATTCTACCTGATGGAGTACTGCGTGATTTTTGGTGTGTTAGATTTCATTTATTATGAGAAAGCATGTTAGCAGAGGAAACAAGTTCTTAATGTTCAGTATTTTATCCGCAAATAATTTAAGCTACTGTCATATTTCCTGTCCGCAAGCAGCAGAAGCTAAGTTTTATTAATAGCCTTAGTTTAAATTTTAGTTTAAAATTAAATTTTAAAAATATTAATAAATATTTTAATTCCTTTAATACGTTTGTTGCTATTGGTTTGTTTTGTTGAATTTAAAATTAAAGATGGAACGAAAGCTGAAACTCGACTGACAGTAAGTAGAGTGTAATTTTAAGTGCAGCTCTGTCCACCTGCACTAGGGTTTATCAGACTGAGTAAGAAATTCGATCTAATTTAGTCTTAAGCGAAAACTCATTGATGAAACTCATTAAAAAGTAGATTAGTTGAAAATTAAGTTAGTGGTAGGCGAGTTGTTTTATAGAATATTGAAGAAATCATTTTAAAACTTATCTAAATATCCAGTTTAAAATTGTTTTTCTAACTATTGTTACATAAGTGTTTCTTTAAACAATCACTCCAGAATGAGAAAGAGGGAATTGAGAAATTAGTATAAAAATGTCATGACATACAGAAAAATAAATAGTTGTAAATAGCTCTAGAAAAACCCGGATATTAAGCAGCTTTTCCTTAGCATATAAGAAATACTGTAAATTTCAAAAGCCGCTCATAGAGTAGACTTAAAAACATAATTCTCTTTGAATCGTTGCTCTCACAGCTGATTAACCCCTAAATTTTTAAAGTTTTCAGAACCTTATTTATATAACGTTCCAAAGGTACGGATCTGATGTAGCATGTCCCTCTGGAAGCTTCAAGAAAACTCCGTCATAAGACTTCGAAAATAAGTTTTCTAAAACCTTCTAGAAACTCGCCAAATCCGCGAGAAATCGCCAAGAGTCACCAAGGCCGCCATAAACGTATTTTCCCATATCTCGAGTTCTACTTTAACTACGTTTTCAATTTATACGTACAGTGGCACAAACAATTGAGAATACACCTTACTTTTACTTGATAAATCCAACTTTCAATCGAAATAACACATTAACTAGAAGTGCAAACGTACTTTTATTCTTAGACATAACAAAAGGTTTAATTAGCAGTAAAAATAAAGAAAAATCAACGACAAAATTCTAAAAAATTTTCAGACGCATTTCAAATAAACAGAAAAAGGCAGATTTTTACCTAAAAAAATTGAGGATACACCAATGAAATTTTTGTTTAACTACCACTAGATTTTTTTTCTGCTTGCTACTATCCTAATCTAAGTTTGGGCAATTTTATCTTAAACTTTTCGACTGTTATTTTCGTCTTTTGAAGTTGGTTATGTGAATTTAAAGTCTCAAATTTAAATGGAAAATGGCTCCTCGGAGAGACACCAGTATTGATGTAAAAAAATTTATATTAAGGTTATTTAAGAAAGGAAAATCTTATCGTGAAATAGATGAAATTGTCGGTAGAAGCCACTCGTTTGTACAGAAAATCATTGGAAGATTTAAAAGCGATGGATTAATTGAAAATAAAAGTGGAAGAGTAAGGAAAAGTATTCTGAGTGATGTAGCCAAAAGGAAAATTTTGAAAAATATCAAGATTGTTCCTAAACTAAGTGCAGTCAAATTAGCTGCAGAAACTTCTCGAATAATGTGCAGAAGTGTAAGTGCTGAAACTGTGAGAAATTTGATTAGACATGCTGGATATAGCAGTCGAGTAGCTAGAAAGAAACCATTTATAAGCTTACAAAATCAGAAAAGCGTTTGGAGTTTGTAAAAACTCATCAGTTGAAGATAGATAACTTTTGGAAGAAAGTCATATTTAGTGATGAAAGCAAATTCAACATTTTTGGAAGTGACGGTCGTCGCACCCTTTGGAGAAGGCCGAACACCGCTTTGGATTGAAAAAATTTACGTCCTACAATTAAACATGGTAGTGGCTCCGTTATGGTTTGGGGTTGTATGGCTTCAAATGGGGTAGGAAATTTAGTTTTCATAGATGGCATAATGGATCATAAGCTTTATATATATATACTGCACAATAATCTTGTAGAAAGTGCAAAAAAATTGGGTTTAGATGCAAATTTTATATTCCAGCACGAAAACAACCCCAAACACACGGCACATAATGTCAAAATGTGGTGTCTTTTTCATTGTAAACAGCAACTGAAAACACCTCCACAGTCCCCTGACATCAATGTCATAGAAAATTTGTGGGCCACACTCGAAACAGCGGTCCAAAAACACCAATTAGAAACAAAGCCCCTTTAAAGCAAATGTTACAAGAAGAATAGGATAAAATATCTCCAGATACCACCAAAAAATTGGTCGAATCGGTACCAAGACGTTTGGAGGACATTATAAAAGCCAAAGGACATGCAACCAAATATTGACACCGTCTTTGTATGTGATATATCACAAACATTTCATTGGTGTATCCTTAATTTTTTGAGTTAAAGATCTGCCTATAATTATTTCAGATACTAGTGAAATTTTTAATTTTAGATATTTTTTTGTTGATTTTCGTTATTTTTACTGTAAATTAACCCTTTTGTTACGTGTGAAAATAAAACCACGTTTTCTCTTCCAGTTAATGTGTTATTTCTATTGAAAGTTGGATTTACCAAGTGAAAGTAAGCTGTATCCTCAATTGTTTGAGCCACTGTAGTTGGACTCTGAATTGAAAGATCTACAATTACGTATTAGAAGTAAACTTTTACATACAAAATATATGCAGCGAAATTCAAGTATATGCAAAATAAACTCTAAAATTATCAACATAAAAGCAACAAATTAATAAATAACAAAAAATGCATAATATTGTGATAGATAATATGTAAGAACAACAATGTAATCAAATGAATTTAAATATTTACATAAATTCAGCAATAAACAAGGTAAGTCTGGAAATTAAAATACTAACACTTATGTTCATAGATATACTCACGTTCAAGGTTCATTTTGTGACTGTGTGATAAAACTTCCACCAGAGAACTGAGAAGCACTAGCAAAATTAGAAAACTGCATACACATCTGAGAAGAATATTTACACTATAAGCTCAACAAATAATGAAACTAGAAGTTTTACATTTTTTATGTTATGATTCATTCTATTATAGCTTAAACACTTATTTTTAAAATAACTACATATATTTTGTTTCCATTTTGCAAAAAGTTTGACATGAAGCACATCTTGAATTTTTAATCATTAAATATACTTATCGTATTTTACTAACAACCGATATTTTTCGATAATATTTGATATATTTCACTTTAACAGAAATTATCCAGAATAAAAGAACTTCATATTTAAATTTGAAAGCATGCTGCTGTTACCGTTAGGAACAATATTATGAAAAGTTACATAGTGACAAAAATAACAGCATTTTTCCAAAGCATTTTATTAACTCTGAAAAAGAATTTTAAAAATGAGTATACAAATTAGAAATAATATAGAAGCTAAATTACTCATGCAGTAAAATGAAGAATTACGTTAAAAACACAAATGTATATTATAAAAATTTGGCAATTTAAACGTATTTTTGGCATCCTAAATTTCTTTTTGAAATTTCTGAATTTCAAACAAAATACCAGTATAAATAAATGTTACGCATGTCGGATATTTCTTAAATTTTTTGCATAAAATTTGCCCTTGCTTACTTCATTCCAAATTTCATCGAAAAGTTACTCTGCGTTTTTTGTAGCATAATATTTCCGATTTGAACACTCGAGAATATGCATTAATTAGCAAAAGTGTAGTTCAAAATTTCAAATAACTTTACTAGTATAGGTCATTAGAGTATAGGTTTCTTTGCAAGCTTACAAAGAATACCAAAACTTGGTAGACGTTAAACGAATTATCGCTAAGTCATAACTAAAACCTGATAAGGATGCAAAAGACACGTTATTCGAAACGAAGTAAGAACAGAAGGCACACTTTATGCTTACAAATCAGCAAACAACTTGAGGTGAGATAACTTAGTTAACAATAACTCAAATTTAAAATTTAAATTCAAGTAAACTGGTAGGCTACATTTAACGCTAAGTTGTTTTAAAACCTAACTGGCGTGGAATGCAGCTATCGATAAATATAATGCAAGGCTGAAGACAAGAACTCTTATCTAAGACAATAACCTAGTAACGTGAGCACGAGAGACAGAATGCTCTCTGTCTTACAGTCTAAAAACCTCACCTTAAATAAACGAGATCTAAATTTGCATTCTAACAGGAAAACAGAAAGAAGAAGTGAAATACAGATCCCAAACATAATATAACTGGTTAATAAACCTTAAGCAACCTCACACCTTTTATCCCAAACTCTGGAGAGGTACATAACTTTATTCTTTTTCCTTTCTTTTCAATCTCTGTAAGATTAATTTTATTGTAGAAACTTTATTAATAGAAAAATTAGTGCATTATGAAGAGCAGTACAAAAAATTCCACTTATAATTTCTCTTTTTTCTTAATCTGAATTATTTTTGGATATCATTGCTTTAATTTACATTTCTTAAGAGACAACGACATTTTTTAATGTTGCCCTATGAGCAAAAAACGCAACTCAAAATTTGTTAATGTAATGAGAATTCAATCTTTTATTTATCTCCCATACATAAATTCGATAATGGCTGAGTTTTCAACGATGCATTATCCCAACCTTCGTCAAGATTCTGTTAAATTAAAGCTACCAGAGCTTTCATTAAGCATATTCATTAAGGACTTTTCCATTTACAGATGTAATATGCCAATATTGGGGGAAAAGTAGTGTAATAAATATCCAAGTCCCGACGGAATTCAAATACTGAAACATTAGCATGATAAGCCTTCTGATATATATATTTTTTGACTGAAGATTAAGTCATTTCGTTTCATAATTTCCAATACTATATTATTTTAATCACTGAAATTTGTTTGTATAGCTTTCATTTACTTTAGCGCTTAAGCATTAACTTTAACATTTATTTATGCAGAATACAAATGATCCATTTACTTTAATCTAAAAGTTTTCAAGAATTTCTGTATGAAACTATGACTAATTTTAAAAGAAATAAATTTAAGATGATTTCCCCTTCAACTTCTGGTAAAAATAACTGAAGCACAAACGACAATGTGTTTATTAAAAATATCTAAGGAAAGTAAGAAGTTTTGCTTTTGAATCTGCAGTTAAATAATCTGCTCTGAATCCTTATTTAAATAATTTAAAAACGTTTATTAAATTACCCCTCTCCCCAAACATCATGAAGGAAATCTGTGTGTAATATAATACTAGGTTTTCACTGTATAGCTTATTTTGTACCTTGCGCAAGAGATTGATATCGATATTGAATAATTGCTTCTACAACCTTCAAAAAAACTAGTTTTCCTAGAAATGATTGTGTCTCAAAGTTTTATACTTAAGACATTTCTCAATATTCGTATATCTTACAGAACTTGACTATCATTTAAGAGAGTTGTTTCAATACTTAGCAGACAGTTGCGATAGCAGATGACCCTTACCCAGGTTCATGAATGATTACCTATCGAAATGCGACAAGTGAGTTGGATGGATGATTGTTACCTTTATGGATAATTGTTATCTATCTGAGACTTTGTTTCCACCTTTTTAAAACAAATCGATAACACTTAAGGAATTCCATATCCCATTCTTGATTTCCATCCTGATTTCCATCCATCCATAACACTTCCTGATTTCTATCCATCCATAACACTTAAGGAATTCCATATCCCATATTCCATTCCCATTACGCCTGAAGATTTACAGTTTCTAAAAATACGCTAGGTGGGTGAAGTTACAAGACAAGTTTAGTGGAGGATCTTGCCTTTGCCTTTCAGTTTTAGGGAGTACAGACTTCAATAATGATAAATTCATCTCGAAGCAAATTTTAGCAATTCTAACTAGGTAATGTGCGAATTGTGTATTGTGCCATCTAATAGATACCTACGTTTTAACATTAGTTTTGTTTATTGCTAAAGTGTAAAAAGAATACATGTTTAATATCGCCCATTTACATTTCATTTCTATGAATGGTTGTCGTAGGCATCCTAGCACATCGTTCTCTCCAGGGGCGTAACACATTGGTCTAGTACAATCCTAGCATACTGATCTGCCATCCTAGCACACTAGTCTCTTCATAAGGCTGTCAAGACGGCACTGTCCATTGTTTCAATATAGGGGGGTGAGAGTGGCAGAGGGAAGAGACAGCTGCAGCACGTTTTGTAGCTATACAAGCGAAATAACACGAATCGTTATCGTAGCCAAACAGCAGGATTTCAAAGCTACACAATACTATCTTGTCATGCATCTGCGTGATCGTTTCGTGATGATATAACTAAGAACGAAGGCTGGAAATTGTCACTGCGAAATCATATGTGCATGCTGAGGTGACCGAAAATCTTTGAAACATTGATCTCGTACCCCAAGATAATAGTCATAAATATGATGATAGGCAGCACGCCAGTCAGTCTTCAGAGAGAACGCTAACTTGTAGAGTCATTAGATTATTTTTGAAGCAGGAGAAGGAGAAAATCAGCAATGCCCTCTCCGGGACTCCAACCTGGACCTCTCGAATACGCGCTAAGTGTGCTACCGTTACACTACGAAGCCATGCTGAAACGAGGAAGAAAATATATGAAAATATTTTATAAACTTTTAGAACATCTCTCTTGCTTCTTAAAGCTCTAGTTGCGAAAATAATGCAAGAAAATTTAAAGCCATTTTTGTTAAAGTACATGTAAACTACTAGTATGCTGTTAGTGGTAGAAAAAGATCAATTCTTCTGTCTTTTATTCTTTGAAACAATATATTATACGTAATAGTATAAGAACTGCATTTCTTCAGCTTTCAGTTATCTTTTGCGAATTATTTTGAAATGTTTAAAATTCCCTATTCCTGCAGCTTTGAGGTAGACCATGTCCAATTTTATATTATTTTATTTAGCAGTGAAGTATAGAATAGAACAGAATAATTTACCTTTATGATATTGTTTAGTGAATATTAATGTTTTATTTGTATTATCTATAGTTACTTATGTTATATAAATATCCTGTTTCATTCAGCGTTTGTTATTATCCGTGGCTTCATGCACCCGAGGGCAGTCTTGAAATGCATTACTGGCGTATCCTGGGGCACTGTTGTACACATGCTATCTATGAGTTATGCATGTGTACAGTAATATAATAGCATAATTATGCTCAGAATATCTAAGCATAAATACGGTTAGAATTAAAATTTGTGAGAAAAATTATAATTTTGACCATACTTATGCTTCTGAAATGCAATTTTTTGTTCCTAAGAAGAAAGTAAGAAAACTTTTTAACTTACATAACAAAAATAACCGTCTCTGTATACTGATCTTTTTCATGTACTTCGCAGGTTGAGATCTTTGCTGAAAGATGCATGTGTTCCCCCGCTGAAAAATAATATGCATAAACAAACCTATTTCTATTTTCTTTGTAAGAAAGTAAAATACGCAGAACATTATCATATTTAGAAAGGACATTTTAAAGATGCAAAAGATATATTAAAGATAAGACATATAAACACATAGCAACACATTCCTCTGTTTTTTAATAAAACGTATCGCATGCAGGTTTTAAGAGATTAAAATTGCAATCACTTAGTTTGGCTAATTGGTCCATGTCTGTTCTCGAGCAACCAGATGGAATACACACGCCAAGTCTGGAAGGAATTAGATGAAAATAGTGGGCCATCTTTGTTACAGTCTTCAAAAATTCCTAGAAAATGAGCAATACGATTAAGAATGTGTATTTTTAAAAATGACGTCCATATTTTTAATTAAATTCAATTTTTGCAAAAGTACAATCGAAACTTGATCTTAAAATTGTTAAGCAATAAAAATTAATATTTATAATTTCACATATTCAGCGTTGCCAGTTATATTCAGTTCGTCATTTTCATGATGCGTATAGGTTCTTCCAAGCCCCCTCCCTAAGGTTTTAGTAAGGGATGCATTCCAAATATTATGTAAAATTTTTAATTCATTTTTAGTATGCTGTTAAGGTGCACATAAAATTTATTAAATTTAACAAATTTTTAACTATATAAATATTTACTGATATATAAATTATTATTAATATTTAATTTCAATCATAAAGTAATATAGAATTTGTATGTGTGTATTCTATTGAATTGATATGCGTGTATGATTATTTATTATTATAAAGTCAATCAAAAGACAATTTGATATCTGATAATATCAAAAGACTATTTCAATTATAAAATAATATAGAATTTGTATGTGTGTATTCTATTGAATTTGTATGTGTGTATGACTATTTATTCTTCGTTTTATGGAGAAAGAGAGGCGCTTGCAGCCACGAAATTTTGAACACATATATTTCTCCACCCAAGCATGTATGAACTTAATAAATTTTCGATTAATACATTCAGCGATTTAAAGGCTATGTGTTGCGGCTGCTCGAAATGAAACATTTTTAACTTCCGCATGTCAGTGTGTTGCCATTCAGCAAAGTGTAAGATAGTTATCATTCAAATTGTTCAGCAAACTATGCTACTTAAAAGCAATGTGTTACAGCTGCCACTAATAAAATATTTTCATCTTTCAAGCGACAGTGCGTTGCTATTTGGTGAAACATTTAACTTTCAAATTTAATCTTTCTTTCATAGATTAATTAACTAAGCGATTTAAAAGCAATATATGCAGTTTTGCCTTATTTTTTAATTAACTGATTTAAATAGTAATCCTTTTAGTACATCATATGTCTAATTAATAGTTTTATAAACATTTGTTTTTTTCTCAATTTTTCAAAGATTTTTTATTTTTTTAGCGCCATATGATATGCAATTTTTACAGAATCATTTTTATTTTAGTTTTATAGTTTCTTACATTTTTTCAAAGAAAAGGCCGTCTTCGATGAGGTATATTATAATTTGAAGACTTGAGACGCAATTATCTTGCCTAGCTGGACTCGCCTTAATGATTTGTACGTAAATTCTTCATTGTTCATTTTGCTTAGCCCATCCAGTTAATCCTATATCTCGTAATAATATCACCTTAAGCTCATTTCCTGTTTTCAGATATAAAAAGAAGAAGTTCACTTACAGAAATAATATATATGCTTACTGCCGAACGGCCATTGTATCCCATCAATGCCTTAATAAAAACGAAAACAAAATGCAGAGAACCAATTATTATTTGTTTCACTGCATTTGTAGCTAACACTGGAGTGGGCTAATATCAGTACCGCCAAGGTATATTGAAAGTAGAATATCATCCCAAATATATATGTATGGTTGAGAAGGACTGAACGATAGAAATAAGGTGATCCATATCTCATATTACCCATTTTATTAAGATGCTTTTTTTCCCTGAAAATAAAATGCTTTAAACCATATTACTTCATTTCACACCTTTTCTTTCGGAGTACAATTAAAGCTGTTACCATATTAAACAAATTATATAATGAACTACAGTATTAGCTACAACTCTTTATGTAATTTCTATCATAACAAATAACATAAATGTGAAAAAGTGTTTTAATTATCAATAAATTACGTTCAAAAATTTGACTTCTCCAATTAAAAATTAACTTGCCAAGTTAGAAATTCGATATCAAAGAAAGTAATATTTTTTTTAATGAATTGAAGAACATTGTACATTCCTACGGCTATGATTAAAGGAACGGCTATGGAACTTGCCATCCATTAGATCTCAACTCTTTGTTTGCGAAACCGACTACATCGGACGTCGTTTCTCCCGAGCATGGCCCCTTTTACACATTTATGTTGTTGTTATGATATCATTAATTTTTAAAAAGCTAAATTAAAGGCTATGTTCTTATTTAAACATTTAAATAAAAAAGCGTCTAAACAAATACTTGACTTTCAATTTTTTGTCTTGCGTTTACGCTGCATTGGATTCTTTTTATTAGCAATTTCTATATTTTTCAAAACACTAGAAATGTTGCGTTTACGTTGCATTGGTTTCTTTTTATTAGCAATTTCTTGATTAATAAATTGCCGACATTCCCCATGAGTATTATTTGGTTTGACTTCGATAATAATGTAGATTTTTAAAGTTTTAAATTTTTAAAGGGACGTAAAAGTGTAAACAATAAGTTTAAACAGCTATTTTTAATTATTAAACAATATAAATATTCAAATTTTATTTTCAAAGTATACATTCACGTTTCCTTTTTTTCATTTTCTATTATTTTATTTGCATCTGGCGTCTGTTTCGTTACTTAAATTTGAGTTACTGAACGGCAACGCTTTTTTATCGTTCGAAAGCCGTTTACATTCTTTTTGCGATATCGCTGTAATTAGGCCCGAACCCCCTACCAAAATGAAAAAAAAGGAGGTGGCCCTGCACGCTTCCTCTGCTCTAACATTTCATCCATTATAAACAGGTTATTATTCTTCACTTTTAGCAAAGTTGATTAGCATCTGAGTGGCGCGGAAGCCGGCGAACGGTGCAACGCCCTCTATTCTGGATGTTATCAAATGCTCATTATTAGTACTTGGTCTAACCTTGATAAAAATGCAGTTTTTTGAAGTTTTAGATGTTTTTGTATATGCCTAATGATCTACCTTGATGCCAAATTTCAAATCATTTAGAAGTGGTCTAGTTGTTTGATGAGTGAGTAAGTCAGTGAGTGATAAAGATAACACTTTTCAGACCTTAATAATTCCATAACTATAGGAGGTAGATTAATGAAATTGGGATTCTAGATCTTCAATGGAGCTCTATTAGACTTACAAAATTGCAAGTTTGTAGATCTAATGGTTTTTGAGGAATGGAGGGTCGAAAGTACCTCGAAATGGTTCGTGTAAGATACACATGGCTGGTGCCTCGCTGTTTTCTTTTCCGTCTATTCCGAACTAGGCTGACACACTGCCTGTGTACAAATTGCATCTAAAGTTTAGAATCATTAGGCTAAAACATTTGATTGAATTAGCGTAATAAAAAAAATACTTCTGGCTTAATATTAAAGCATTAAAACACTTCCGTATCTATGAAATTAGTTTCTATGAAATTATGTCCAAGTTTCTATGAAATTATGTGAGCTGGACCCAATGAAATTACATAACTGTACTCATGAAAATCATTATATGAATTTTATTTGTTTTCATTGTAATCTTAGGCGAATGGTCGGGCAAGTGATTAGCAAATATAAATAAAAAAATGTTTCCACTGATTTCACTATATTTAGATGATGCTTAAAGTCAATATTTTCAACCCTTTTGGGCTACTTGATTTCAAACCACATCTTAGCTAATTTTGCTTTAAGCTTTTAATTAGAGCCTACCAATATGCAGCCGAACAACTGCAGATTAGGAATAATTCCCCACCCCAGAGGGAAAATTCTTTGTTCTGAGATCCGTGTTATGCACAATTGCATCACATAGATAGAACAGCACAAGAAAAGGAATATTATCATAAACAGGCATAGCAAATAAACTTTGCAAATTTTATACACATTCACGTCCATTCCATCTAATACATGTTTCCAATAGAAAGATTTAATTTAAAAAATTTTCATGCTTGTAAGGATTTTTTTTTCTAACCAGTTATTTTCAATACTGTAGTGCCATTCTCAGCTTCCGTTGCTAGAATGCAAGTTTTAGTTCGCGCGTATTCAAATGAGGTAGAAAGAGATAATATTTAAAAGAAGTTTTTAGATTGTTTAATCAGAGCGTGTGCCTCCTTATGAAGGCCATGTTAATAGTTGAAACTCTTATACAGCAATCTGTCTGCGGCGTTGCTGTATTGTGTCCTTAACGCACGCGACGCCAGCTTAGGTTTGGACTAACTTGAGGATTATTTATTCTGTGTAGCCTTTGGTTAACTTGCAACTTAACTAGTTAACTTTGAACTGATTGCTTTTTAGTTGAAATGCCGACCGTTTAATAAGCACAAAATGTGCCTAATGTTAAATTACTGAGTTTAAAAAAAAAGATTCTTTAACAGTCTTTTTAAGTTTCTTTGCCTGACTATTGGACTTAGCGATAAGTCGTTTAGGTTTCGCCTGAGTCTCGAATTAATTTATGCTTCCAAAGAAGGTGAGACTCTATAAACTTTTTAATTCAAAATTAAAATAACTACATTTTTCGTCGTAATTTTATTGACAGTGGACGAATGAAACATCAGATATTTTTTTGTCTTTACAATAGCTTGAAGTCATAGACAAGCAATATATTTCATACGTATTTGAGTTAATGGGAAATACTCTTTTGTGCATATGAAATGATGAGCAAAATCTATAAGTAAATATGAGTTTACTTATTTAAAACCTAAAACAAAAGAAAATCTGAAAGGTTTCAGATTTTAAATTACGTCCAAAGGGGCTTTTTTTTTTTTTTTTACATTTTGCGTGTTACCTTTATTTATTAAATATCATGTTCTTCGTACTTAAACCACAAAATTCAGTTCAAGAGCAATATCGCAAAATAATTTTATATTGAGCATATCTTTAGAATTTTCGATACGCAGTCTCACGCGTGGATATAAAAATGTGTTTTCTGTACAACGCTGCCATGGCTCGCTTTGAAATCCTTGAGATTGTTAATCAAAAATTCGTTAAAGTTTTACAAAATATGAAATCGATAATAAAACAAACTCAAAATTTCAAATTCGGGCTTCCAAATGCCCATATTCGCAGTAGGATTAATTTATTCAAAATTTGATTGCTCTAGGTACCATTGTTTTGCAACAATGCTAGAAATAAATGTACATTTATGCAGATTCTTCATTATTTAATTTCTTCAAATATAATACAAGACGATAATATTTTGTGGCAACAATTTGAAAAGTGAAATGGGCATTCTGAGTGATTCAACGCGAAATCGCAAAACGAAAACAATAGCTCCTCAGAACAAAGCCCCTTTGGATTAGAAATTGCTTTAACGCAATCGTTGCTTATTAACTAAGATAAAATGCTGAGTTAATAATACACTTGCAGTTTTATTTTTAAAAGGAAACATGTACGGTTCACATGTGTGGCGTGTCAGTGATAATTTGTGCAAATATCTGTGAAAAGCAGTAGATCATTTCACGTCATATAAGAATCCAGATCACAGAGAAAGAGACAAAAAAGAATATGTTGAAAGCTATTGAACTTACAGATCCGGAGAAGTTCCTCAACTCTTCTAAATGATCATTCAAGCCAATTACTCTTGTTTTGTTAGGTAACGGAGGTTTCACGTCTATTAAGCAATATTGTCCTTGAAAAAGAGCTTTCCTGTTGCCTTTGTATGGTTTTTCAGTAGCGACTGTATCCAAACATTGCTTATAAGCCCCAAAAGAAGATACAGCTCCAGATATGAATCCACTTTGTGGTTTAGCACTGGAATCTAGAACTAAATAAGAAACACGAATCTTTTTAATAACTTTAAATTCATATGGTTATTGCATGAATTCTTGCAGACGGTCACTCTGATCGTATTTCGAAGAAAATAAGAGAGATATTATCCGTTTTCGAATGCTTACTGTTTAGAATGTTGTAAGATAACAACAAACATCGCTTTAGTTTCTTTAAAGAATTAATACGTTTTTAAGGAATTATAACATTTCACCACGCTTATTCTTGTGGTGTAAATGGTAACGCGTCCAGCTGGCAGCTAGAAGAATCCTTTGTTCTTTGTGAGAACTTAACTGATTTTCCATCTTTCTTGCTTCGAGAAAAATCTATTTCTACTCATTTAAGGTATGAAATGAGAAGAATGTTGTTAATACTACATTTTAATGTTGAAAGTTAATAAAGAATTTTTATCCTTAATTTCTTGATATTCTGTTGATAATACTCATTAAATATATCCATATATTGTCAAGCAAATACAGTCAGTGATTAAAGAAAATATTTCCATAGTGTTCAAAATTGGTATTTTTTTACAATTAATCCTTTTAAAGCTCCGGGTTCATAATCTGCCTCTAAATTAATTGTAAGCGTATCTAATTCGTCTTTTAGTAAAAGTTACATTTTCATTTTTTACATGTCTACAAATGTTTTTAAAAATTACCTTTATGAAAGCTAGCTTGCATCGCATTAAAATACAAATGTGTCAAGAGAGAAGAGAAACGTACCAAAGTAAAACACTGGCAGAGCAACGAACGTGTGTTTGACTGTAATCTACGCCAAACACAAGGTTCTTACTTTGCCTAGGAAAGAGTCATTTTACAGTACGTAGGTCTGCTTGATAAGTGAATCAAAGAGATACTGTAATTAGGATATCTAGATGAATATTATCAAGGGCAACACCGTGAAAACCCGTGAAATTGCAAGCTCTTTTCTTTCCTGCAGAAGTGTTTTTTTAATTGGTTGATTTTACTCTTCGTGATTGATATTTTTTTTAAATCTGTGATGCAGTCTTAAGCAAAAAACATTAATTAATAACATCTGCATCAAAATTTATTCAAAAATGCAGCTATTGCGTAAAACAAAAGCACAAAGATGTCCACTGTAATGCAGCATATTAATCTTAATACATTCCACTTAAATATGTTAATTTAAACATATTTAAGTGTTTTCGTATCCGAGCTCTGTAAGATATTTTATACTCTTAAACCATGTAAAAAGAAATTTCTTTAAATTTCTTATTAAATCTCTCGTACTAAGCACCTTCCTTCCATCAGCGGTCGAGCGGTAAAAGCCGCCGAACACTGGTATTTCGGCTTGGCATTCGAGCCGCAGCAAATGGGCTGATTGCAGGCTTTTCCGTGATTTTTCCCATGCGTAACGTGGAAACGAGCCAGTTTCTCTTAAAAAGTCTCCCAGGGAGTTCCTCTCTTTCCATATATTGATTAGGCACTACAGGAAAAACCATCTCTGATCCGAGAAAATTTTTTTTCATAAAATAGAAGAAACACTATATTCCTTTCAGAATTAAACTACAGCTTAGATATCCTCCATAGGAGAGAAATGAGTTAAAAGAGATGAAATACACGTCCCTTTGAAAGAAATCGTTATTTATACTCCTAAAAGCTATCTTAAAAGTTAAGCATAAATGTTAGAATCTCATATTGCACACGACTAACTCAGCCTTCATTGACATTATAAGGTATTTCTCCCCCTTCTTCGTATGCCTTCGTGGTGCAGTGGACAGCACACTCGATGCGTATTCGAGAGGTCCGTGGTTCGAGTCCCGGCAAGGGCGTTGCTCATTTTTCACATTTCCTGCTTCCAAATAACCTAATGACTCTACAAGTGGCGCCCAAACAACAACAAAAAAATAGTGGTGGATAAGGATTCTCCACCACCGGGATTTGGCGATTGGGTCCCTTAATCCCAGTCGCCTTTTAAAAGAGGGAGTATATAAGTTATTTCTCCCGCCTTCTTCGCATGCCTTCGTTGTGTAGTGGTCAGCACGCTCGATGCGTATTCGAGAGTTCTTGAGTCCCAGCTAAGGGATTGCTTGTTTTTCACATCTCCTGCTTCCAAATAACTTAATGACTCAACAACATCACTGCCGTTTCTTAAGTTTTCGATACCACCTAAATAATTTTTACAGTCAAATGTGCGTTTAGAAAGAGTTTCTTTCAATAGTCATATTAGTATTTCTACGTAAGTACATCTTAAGTACATTGAGAATTAATAAATTTAATTTTTCTGACTTAATTTCATTCAAGTCTATTTAATTTTGCTTCATTGATCTCCAAGGCAAATCAATAAACTGTAATGCTTTTATTAGATGGCATGACTTACTAATTTGAAATGCATGTGCAGATAAAAACGTTTTGTAAGCCTTAAACATTAATTTTTTTTTTAACTTTAGAAATAAATTTTTTTTTACCTTAATGATATGAAAACAATTCTTAGCTGTGGTCACAAAAGTAACTCTTTATAACTTTAAAAATATTGTTAATATTTAAATGCAGAACTTTTGATTCCGTTCAGTCATGCTAACATACAAAGTTACCAAATCAAACCTAATAACCAAATACTATACAAAAGAAAATTATTGAATCAAATTTGCTAATTAACAAAATTAGTAAATTTACTGTAAGGCAAAGTAATCAAATTTACTAATATGCAAAATAAATTACCGGATCAAGATTCAACAGTACATAAAATAAAATTATTGAATCACATTTACTAATACACAAAATAAAATTATTTAATCCCATATTGTAACAGACAAAATTATTGAGAACGATTAAATAGAAATGAAATGATGAACAAAAGAATTTACTGATGCAGACTTACTAACAAGCAGAATAAAACTATCGAATCAGACAACAACAATAACAGGCCTAATACTGTACAAAATAAAATTATTGAATCAAATTTGCTAGTTAATAAAAGTATTGAATCAAATTTATTAACAGGTAAACCAAATTCTGAATTAAAGAATTTTCCAATAGATAAAATTATTCAATTAGACCTGCTAATATACAAATTAAAATTATCAAATTCGGATCTAGATGAGCAAAATAAAATTACTGAAGCAATCTTACAAATGAACAAAATAAAATTATTGCATCAGGTTTCCTAATATACGAAATAAAATGATTGAATTAGTCCTACTAACATATAAAATGAAATTATTGAATCAGACTTACAAATGCACAAAATAAAAATTTTAAAAAAGAAAAAGAGAAAAAGATGAAATGAGACTTACATCTTATTGCCCAAGTTTCAAGATTTTTCAACCCAGAAATTAGTTGCAGACTTTCCCTTTGGCATTGAGATGTCAAGTTCAACACCTCTTTTGCATACAGAAGATGCGAAAGTACTCCATTTAGAAAAGATTTCATGTTTTCTTTCATACTTTGATCCAAATTCATCCATCGATCAAGTATTGGGCTCTCGATTATTTCTTTGGATATATTCGCCAAAATCGATGTCGATAAAGTTCCGACAAAATATGAATGCAGCAACAGAAATGAAAGGATAAACTTCCCTTCGTACGCCATGATCATTTCGGAAGCAACTGACACCTCGAGTATGTAGTTTGACAAGTTCTTCCGAATACAGTCTTAAAGATAACGCATTGATCAAATCTCGTAGTCTTTTTGATAGAAGATGCTTTCACTTTATTCTCTAGTTGCTACTTTCGTACCGGTTTGGTGAAGCATTTTGGCAATGGGTAAATTCGAATGACGTGCTTACAATATATAAAAAATTATGGAAAATTCCTAGTTACATTTCTTTTAGTTTCACATTCAAATGCTTCTGAACTAACTTCTGAATCTGATGCAGACAAATATTAAGCAATATTTGAAACTTCAATATAAAATGAAATTATGGAAAATTCCTGAAGACATTTCATTTAGTTTCACATTCAAAATGCTTCTGAACTAAATTCTTAATCTGATCCAGACAAATATTAAACAATATTTCAAACTTCAATATAAACATGTCTTGCTTCTTTCGTTTTCGTATAAACTGGTAGGGTACAATCTGAATACGAGAATTCATATTAAATAAAAATAGAAGTATTTCGATACAGATTTCTTTTCCAAGCATATAATGTTTGTAAGGTTTATCCTAAGTTTATTAACAGTTATTTTAAGTTATGCCTCTTTCCTACTCATTCTAATATTAGCTTACAATTTCTTACCGGAAGGTAATTTCAGAAACGCCTGAATGCAAATGAGTAACAGTACTATTTAAGCCGATGTTTGGCCGACTTCGAGAGAGAGAGAATCTGATTTTCCTGACTAACGCGCGTTTGCCTTTTGGCTACGTTCTCTCTTAAGATACTATGCTTGGCCATACTTTAAGCCCTTGTTTGGCTTCGCCGATTTAATTAATATATAGGGGCTTGATAGCTGATATACTTAGAATCCTGATAGCTTCGGCTATACCTTTCAGTTAGCTTTAGTTAAGCTTAGTTAAGTTTAATTTCATAATCATTTAAGTTCAAACCCAATTGGAGGCTTTGTGCACGTTCCGAGTTAGGAGCTAATTGTAATGATTCTGAGAAATAAAGGGTAGTTAATTCTTCTTAAGTCTTACGTGTTTATTCTCATACTTAAGCGATTATTCGCTTGTTAGTGTTTGTGGGGTGCTAAGATTGAACATTGGATTTAAATAAGTAAAACCCTACATTTGGCGCTCGAAGTTGTTCTTAAGGAACCATGCCGCTAAGTACTGAAGATTTCTCGTTCACACCTCCCACCTTCCAGTTTCCTCGAGAACAACCAAAACCCACGGAGGGATTTGGATTTGTCGTGGAAACGATGAGAGCTTTGATGAAGCCAAAAGTAACTTTTGATGGAAGAGGATCCGTAATGACCTTCTTGGAGCAGCTGTATCTACACTTCACGTTATATCCTGTGAACCAGCCGCAAAGAATTATCATCGCTACGACGAATTTAAAAGGTCAAGCCCTCAGCCAGTACAAGAATATCGGCAAGAGTTTGTTGGAGATCCAGGATCCGAAACATACACATAGGAAAATTTTAAGTAAATATCAAACTAACTTCGACGAATCAACAGATTTTATCTTAAGGAAGATCCATATTGTCAAATTAATATATGGGAAAAGTCCCGACAATGACGTCATCGAAATAATTTTGCCGCGATTGCTTCCAACAATTCAGGACTTTCTTGAAGTTAGAAATTCGCAGACGCTGGAAAGCTTATTCGAACTAGTTGTCAAATTTCAGACTAGGCGAACGGCCGGAAACGCGCGTGCGAACAGTTTTAGGCCGTACTCAAGGTCTCACGCCAAGACGAAACCTCAAAGTCAGCAAAATTCCTATCGGCAAGAGGGGAAAATAGCAAAACCGAATAAGAGGAAAGCCGGTCAGACCAAAGCGCGTGGGGAAAAAAAGCAGTTGCACCAAGGGGTTGAAAAGAAACATTTTAACTAGTCACAATGACGAGAAGCAGGGTGAAGTCACCGTGTGAGAAGGTAAATTCCTCAGAAATCAAACTGAATACAGTAGTCGTACAAAATTTGGCCTTGCCAGAAATCCAGATATTACTAAACGACATCCCTACGACTGCCCTACTGGAACCGGGGCTCAATGCAGCTTCCTGTCGCAGTATTTTTTTAAAAAGCATTTTCGTCGTTATAGACTGTTTAAAACAACGCGTGATTGCTACCCTAAGAGAAAAGTGGGGCTGCGTGTTCAAATAAAAAATGAGGTTCGGAAAGTCTATTTTCTTGTAGTAAAGAATTTATTAACCGCAGTTATATTGGGGGTTGATTTCTTACTCGCAGCTAGCGCAAAAATTAATTTAAAGATTTTACGTTACAGGTCAAGATGGACAAAATTCAAGAAGAAAATACCGCAGTCCCGGAGGTGAATCTAAGGCACCTCGAAGAAGGAGAAAAAGAAAAAATTCAAGAATTGGTAAGAACGTTTTCTCAAGTGTTCGATCAAAAATGTGGCTCCTGCCAGACTGTCTCTCATAGCATCGACACTGGCAGTGAGCCCCCAGTTCGTTCAAACCCGTACAGATATGATCCGGTGAAGGAAGATATTCTCGAGCGATATATTAAGAAACTGCTCGAGGATAAGATAATTACGCCAAGTACCAGCCCCTATGCTGCTCCTGTAGTTTTATGCAGAAAGAAGAATGGACTGCCACCTGGAGATTCGCTATTGATTACCGAAAATTAAATAGCATAATGAAATACCCCATATATCCCCTCCTGATAATAGATGAAATTATAAGGAAAGTTCGGTCAATTAAATATATGACAACCTTAGACCTGACGTCAGGCTATTTTCAAACTGCAGTAAAACCTGAGGATGTCGAAAAGACAGCTTTTATCACAAAGTCAGGCGTGTATGCCTTTTTGAGAATGCCGCTTGGCTTAAGCGGAACTCCGGCTACATTTCAAAAAGTTATGCATATTGTTTTAAGGTCAGTCTTGAGAAAAAGTATAGTCATCTATCACGATGATATCATTGTGACAAGCGGAACACTAGAGGAACACATTAAACATTTAGAGGAAGTTTTTACATTATTAAATGAAGCGGGCCTCAAAATTATTCCTAAAATGTGCAAATTTTCCGCCAAGGAATTGAGGTACCTCGGCTATAATATCTCAAAAAAAGTATCGAAACTGACAACTCTAAAATTTCAGCAATCAAAAGTTATCCACCACCAAATACTTCTAAGAAATTATCATCCTTTCTTGGAATGTGTTCGTATTCATTAAAGATTTTGCAAACATAGTTGAACCTTTGTTGGTGCTTAAAAGAAAAAAGACTGGGTTCACGTGGATAGCGAAGGCGAACACTGCGTTTGAAGAATTGAAAAACACCTTAATTAACGTTTCTGTTTTTAAATTCCCGGAAGAGGATCAAAATTTGGAAATTGCAGCAGACGCGTCAGACCACACAGTTGGCGCAGTTCTTTACCAAAATGGGCAACCAATAGCTTTTTTAGCAACCAATAGCATTTTTGTAAAAGTGTAACAGTTTCTCGCACGTTCTCTGTGTGCTTATCGGCAATGTTTCTAACTTTAATTATGCCATCCAAGAAAATGAATGCCGATTTTCATCGTATTGACTCTAAAATTATAAACCATGCCCTGCTGGAGAGAAACAAGAGTTGGATATAGACCGAAGGACAATATTAGAAATGCATACAGATCCTATTTTGTGAAGAATGTCCTCTTCGACACCTCCTCGTTTCTTAAATCTCTCTGAAACTATCTAAATATCTAGTATCTTTGAAAAATTCGAAGGGCTCGTATATATAGACCATCTGATTTTCGTAATTATTTCCTTATAATTAGTGCAAGGTAAACCAGACAGTTTGCTACGCTGTTGCGTTTTCTGGCATTAATGTTGAAGAGCCAAATTCTATGATCTGTGGGCTGAGAAGGGTAAAATAGTATTCTTCCGACACAAAGCGCAGGACTTGCGTGGGGGCCTTTTGTGGTAATTCCTATTTTATTCTTAATCGTCTTCCTTATGTACCTCTCAGTTAATTCCTTCTTTTTATCCAATCTATGGCGGTTTGCTTTACAAAGGAGCTTTTCAAACACGTGTATATTTCATGTGTAGATACGTACAACCACCACTGGAACTCGTCAATTAAAGCTGAAAAAGTGCTTATCAGTCGTAGAGCTTTTCTTTCTCGGCCAATATCAGTATTTGTCTGCACCCTGTCGGCCTCAAAATTAAATCTGGGTGCTGCTTTAAAAAAATTCATTCTCAATATCACTTTCGGAGACAGTAAACATAACTCTGCGCTTTACCTACATGTTTAACATCACATTACCTACGAACTTCCAGTACTGGCCCTGCGCTTTTACGATTCTCGTCTCCATAAGTGCAAAAAAAAATCTGTATTTCCTAAATATTTCCTAAACCTCTTTTACACTGTAACGTCTCCTTTCTCTGAAGAACACTTAGTCACGCGGTGGCTTTGCATTTGCAGTCAGGAAGGGGACATTGACGTTCATTGGTGAATGGAAAATAAACGCCTACCTTAGAGATCATAGGTGGAGATATCGTAAAAGAAAAGGTGTTTTTAGGTCTCATTCAGCATCAATATATTAGAAATAAAAACTTGAATGGAGCTATAGAGTTCTTCTTAATTCTTCACTGTAAGTCAGTAATGTATACAAGGATGTGCATGGTACCAGAATGGAGACAAATTGTATAGGGTGTGAAAGTTTTGAAGTGCTCTTTTATGTATTATTAATCAGTTTAAATATTGCACTTTTTTGAATTATTAATAACGTATACCTCCTTATAATATTTAATTTATCTTCCAAACTATAACAATGCATTGTTTTTCATTTCAACAAGTGGGTGGATTAAAAATAATTACAGATACTTCGCATGTATACTACCTGATGAAATTTTCCCAAATATCAGCAAATAATTGATTTTATTTCTTTTGTTCTTTCATACTATAATAGTTTATTGCTTATCATTACAAAAACTGAGATAATTAATAAATACGCTTTTAAAAAATAGTACATAAACATATGAATAATAAAGTATTTATAGCTATTTTTACTAATAGCTTCTAAAAATATCCACACCATTAATGCAATTAATGAAAACCATTTGAAACCAAAATAGTATTTGCTTTAGTAAATTATAGTTAAGTACAATGGGGAAGGCTCCCATTATACTGAATATTATTGGAATAATTTAAAGATTAAATCCGATAGTATCTTAAGATAGTTTTACCTTTTGGAAAACAAGAAATATAACTCATTTTGACTCACCTTTCATTTCTTTACCAATGCAGAATATCTGTTTGCCGTATACGTGATCAATTAGGGAGTAATCTATGAGTGTTTAATCTATGATATATTAAGTATTGATTAACATTTCCTGTAACTATGTTTAATTAAGGCTTCCTAAGGTCAACCCCTTAATTTTGACTCGCAACTTTTATTTTTAGGCCAGGATATGAGCATAGTATCTACCTTTAAACAATGGGATTTTTTTAAACACTGTGACATGACAATGCCTAGTAATAATAGTTTTAGCGCACGAAGAATCATTTTCTGGGTTCCCATGTTGATTTTTTCCAAGAGATATTAAAAGTTGCAATTGACGAGCACGAATAATGCGTATACATACACATATATATATATAT
>KK113409.1:0-18146 GCA_000611955.2 Stegodyphus mimosarum
CTGGACATACGCCCTAGTAAACGTTTACAGTTCTGGAAAGAAAACTGCCTCGCGAACTCTTTGAACTGTTTTTCTTATACCTAAATGAGCCAAAATGGCACAATCATGCAACTCTTCTAATACATTCAATCTCATGCTAGCTGGGATAACCGGTCTATATTCATGATTCTCATTAGTCGTTTTCGTATAGAATAACAGTCCGTCAATTAATTCATAGTTTGCTGCTCTGTTTCTTATCGGCACAATATCCGGATGACTGAAATTCTCAGGGTCGGCCAAATAATTGTATATATTTTTGAACTCCGGATCTTTTTTGAGTTCGGCTATTACTGTTTCACGAGAATCTAATACTTTGGATGTCTATCTTAATTATACTTCCATTTTCATCTAAATTAATTCTGCTTAAAGCATCTGCCGCAACATTTTCTTTTCTCGGCGTATGTTTAATTATTAGGTTATATTCCTGTAATTTGAGAAGTTGCGGAATAGTTTCTCTGGGTTTCATTTAATGTTCGGCTGAAAAAAGCCACGGGTTGACCATTTTGGGAAAGCACTGCACCAATCGCGAAATCTGAAGCGTCCGCTGAAATCTCTAATCCTTTATCCCCTTCTGGAAATTTTAAGAGGGGAGCTTGAGTCAATGCGTCTTTCAATTTTTGAAACGCCAAGTTGGCTTCTGCTAACCACGAAAATCTAGCTTTCTTTCTTTTCAACTTTAGCAGTGGTTCAGCTATTTTTGCAAAGTCTTTAATGAAGGACCGATAGTATGGACACATCCCAAGAAACGATGATAATTTCTTCGCTGTTTTAGGAACAGGATAATTTTTAATAGCTATCCATGTTAGAAATCCATCTTAGTTTAAATTCTTCTTATTCTGGTTGCCCTCGGAATCTTTGCTTGTTCTTCTATTGAATTCCGTTCGTTCGCCGCTCGCTTTAGGAGACACAAAACATTTTTTCCGCCATTGCTTCGCCTTATTCCCGTAACTTTGATTTTGCTTTTGTTGGGGTCTTGGCGAACTCCACTGACTTCTTCGCTCAAATTGGCGTCGTCGTTCGTTGTCGGCTGTTCTTCGGCTTTTAAACTGAACTGCGAGCTCAAATAATCTATCTAACGTTGTTGGGTTTCTTAGTTCAATGAAATCTTGAACTTGGGGCAGTCGCCAAGGAAGTATAACTTGAATAATTTCAGGATCCGGGCGACTTCCATACAAAAGCTTGAAAACTTGAATTTTCCTCAAAAACAAATGTTCTATTCTTTCTTGATATCGACTAAAGAGTTCAGCTTTCAGTCTGGCTCGATCTCGCACCACGGGAAATGCTTTCACCAGGGAATTCTTGAAATTTTCATACGTATATGTGGTTCTTTCTGGTTCCCCCAAGAGATTCCAATTCTTTCCAATGCACTTGAACCAACTTAGCGCTGGTAGCAGGAGCGACTTTCTGAAATTCGTGGACTGGATATAGCATGAAGTGGGAGTCTAGCTTTTCTAGGAAATTGATTACGGCTGTCTTGCCGTCAAAACTTACCGCTGGTTTCATGGCTGCTCGCATGGTTTGTACGATGTAGCCGAATCCTTCTATGCCAGGAGGTGCTATCTCAGGATTCTGGAGAGGTACAGCAGGTGTCTCAGGTTCGTCTTCTTGTTGCTGAGGCCATCCTCTTCTTTCTGTTCGGGCGCCACTATCAGGACTGAGTGTTCTGTGTGTGTTCTTGGAGAACATTGTGAAATATTTACCAGGGTGTTTCTTCTCAAGTTTTCAGTCCGGAACTGGAACAGTGAGCTGATGAAATGTAAGCTTTGTTCTGATGTAACTGCTGGGCTGGATAATGACTGCACGTGAAGGGATTTAAAATCCTCTTTTATTAAGTCCCTATTTTTTACAAACTTCCCAACTCGGGAGAGATACAGAAAGTAAAAGACCGCACTTGGTTCGAACTTAACAATCAAATAATTTTTAAAACTAAAATAGAAATCTAATTAAACTTTGCTCACAGAGCAATTCGCGGAGATTGGCCTCTACTTAAAAGGGTGCGTAGCAAGATATACTAATACTAGCGCACTTCAAATTGTTTTACAATGCAATCACGTAGTAAGCACTATGGCTTATAAATTTAAACTGCTAGCTGGTCAGACGAACGTTGAGCCGAGTGGCCGTGATCTGAGACTAAAGCTCTCTCACGCTAAGAGGTTTCTACCTCTGGTTTAAATAGTACTTCACTGTACTTCGAAATTAGCATAAGCTGAAACCGCGCGCTTCTTCTGACGGGAAGTTGAAGCAGAGAGGAGATAGACAGATTGAAATTAAAATAAAACTTGGTTAGTTTAACTAAAAGAAGTTTAAGAAATTTATGAATTTTATTACAACAAAACGTGTTCCACACGACGGCCATCGTTTATAGCTATCATCTGAAATCGGAAGACGACATGTTCCGTAGTTGACCAAAGCGTCTATTGCAAAATGTTGAGGTAAAGTTCTTGTCACGACGTACCGGATGTTTAAAACGCCTTCAAAGCCAAAAATTGCATGGAATTTGGTATGTGGATTGGGGAGGCTACACGTTACTAAAGTGCCGGCTGATGACGCGATCTTCTGTAAAATGAACTTCATAACAAGAAACTTCATAACACACTATGCAATGCATGGAGGAGCTCCGTTTTGCATAAAGATTGTGTATGTAATACACTGAAGTGCTTGTAGAGGCGGAACCATGAGATGCATATCACTGCCCGGTGATCCAGCATGTCAATAGAACTGAACTCCTCGAAGGAGTACGGGCCAAGAATAAATGATGCAGAAAACCCACACCATGCCATCACTTCTGGTGTGTGCAACGGAGCGTCTAAGAGATTTTCTGGTTCCCAAATTCAGCAATTGTGAGTACTAACTGAACCGTGCAAATGAAAATGCGCTTCGTCTCTCCACAGGATATCCCAAAGCCATTCTGAATCGATCTCATAGCAGGCATGAAACTGAAGCATGTGAAAACGACCGCTGCAGCAGTGAAAGTTTGTTATAATGAATGATATCCACAAGATCTTATAGACAGTTGTAACGTGACCTATTCATGTACTTGGCCTATCCTTTCTTACAGGCTGGATATTGGTGCTAGCCTGAAAGTTTGCAGCTGTGTCTTCCACCACCTGAAGCGCAATTTCCTGTACTGCTACTGTAGAAACGAGTTTTCTTCATGTTCCCCAGGACGAACAGAAAACGATCTGTTTCTTCAAGTTTCGTTATCATTTTCCTATCTTTTGCCATTTTTAGTATTCATTAGACCTCCTCGAATCCCCTCCGGAAGTTCGGTACCCTCCGAAGTCCTTAAAGAAGCTAACGTGGACTGGGCCGCTCCTAGGCCATTGGCTATCCCGTACTTCTCTAAGATTGTCGCCCCCAAATTAAAAAAAAATGTACTCAATGATTTGTAGAGACATTGGGGTTTTGATGCTGAGAGATGTGAAAAATGAGCAATGCCTTCGCCTGGACCCGAACTATGGACCTCTCGAATAAGCACCGAGCGTGCTGACCACTACACCACGAAGGCATGCTAAGAAGGCGGAAGAAATACGTTAAACACTACCCCCTTTTAAAGGGCGACTGGGGATTAGGGGACCCAAATCCTGGTGGTGGAGAATCATACTTCTCCACCACCATTAATCTGTTTCAGATCCTTGGACCACCACCTATTTTTAGTTCGGACGCCACTGTAGAGACATTAGGATTTTTGATGCTGAGAGACAAAAAAAGAGCAGTGCCCTAGACGGGACTCCAACCACAGATCTCTCGAATACGCGCCGATTACCACTACACCACGAAGGCATGCTAAGAAGGCGAGAGAAGTACCTTATAGATTAATAAAATTTTTATTTTATACTCACTAAGTACTTATATATGACAAATTGTATAAAATGTACTTACACGGGACAAGCACTTACAATGAATTTAATGAATTTAAAATATTTAGGCGGGGTGTCGCAAGATTCCGGCCGCCCCTGATTTTGACCGCCCGCGTACTTTTACTGTCTTAACCACCGCTAGGAACGGTTTTGACCTCGAAATTACTATTCTGGTAAAACAGTTTTACTAACAAAGCACCCTGTCGTAAACTTAACGTCGTTGTGAGTAGCAAGCACTCTGAAAAAAAAAATTTCTGGGAATGTTTTTAAATTTTATAACAGCTGCTGCGTGTCATGAATAAAAATTTAGATTTTTACCACAAGTCTTCATACTCTCCCTGGTGACGCTCTTTGTAACGGATTTTTTTTTCGCTTAAAAACATTTCCTTCTTTTTATTACATCCGCCACAAAATGTGATGATTTTCTGATGACTTGTTTCGCCTGTTTGCAGCTTTGAAATAGGATTCCTTAATTCTGGACACCCTGTATAACTTCCCTTCTTCATATCTTTTCTGATCATCCGTCTGCTTTATCCGTTAACCGTTAATGTGTCATGAAAACTAACAACCAGCCAACCAAAACGTATATTTATTTCTTCATTTACAGTGTATTCTTTTTGTTGTAATTTTTTATTCAATTTACATAATTAAATGAATTTATTTTCAAAACTCAAAATACATGTAAATCTTCACAAATATTTTCATTTAATTATAATACGGGCTCTTTCTCTTTCTTTTGTTTTATTAATTAATCCCGAATTAAGAGCGATTTTGAATTAACCGCGGATTTCATTCCCGGTATTACGCCGGTTAATTTGAACTTTTTAATAATACTCTTCCATTGCACATACAACACAGAAAGCACCATTTTAGCTCCAGAAGCTTACATTATGGAAGAGCTGGAAGCCTGAGAATCAGCTTTCAATTCTCCTGTAATATAACTTTTCGCTACGGAGCGAAGGATAGAAATAAATTTTAATCAACGAATTTTCTCTTCCGAAACTTTAGAGAACAACTTCTGAAAGGAGACTTACTGAGTAATTTGGAAAGTATACCTTTGTCAGAGCTTAAATGATCAACTAAAAGTAATTCCGCTTTAAATTCGGTCTCTTGTGATCACCATGACAACAGTCCCGATGACGACAAGCAGCTATTTTTAAGCTAATGTTTGGGACGATATTAGTAGAGCTTAACAAAAGAATGAATTGATCGGGAGTTCTAAATATGATCTTCTAAGTTTAATAATAATCAACATTCACGTCAAAAATTGAGGTAGAATGTTTTAACAATATGTCGCAAAATATTCATGATAATATTCTTCAGTTGTTGTTATAGATATTTCTTAACTTTATTTATTTTTAAAAATATTTGAATATGCGCATTTTAAAATTCAGCGAAGATTCATTATAGTATTTAACAGTTAGAATCAAGAATTGTTTTCAGCCCAAAGAGGCAATTTGCCCAGAAGGGCTATTAATTTCGCTTTGGTTCACTATAAAGTTTGAATCACTTTTCAGATGGTTGCCACCAAATATTAGAGCCCTGCATTATAATTTGTAGAGACATTAGGTTATTTAGAACCAGGAGAGATGAAAAATGAGCATTGCCCTCACCGGGACTCGAACCACGGACCTCTCGAATACGCGTCGAGCGTGCTCACCACTACACCATGAAGGTATGCGAAGAAAGCGGAAGAAATACCTTATAATATAAAGAGATTAAATAATGAAGAATCTGTGTGAATGGATGTATGTTTCGCGCATTGTGAAAAAACAATGGTACTTAGAGGCATCGAATTTTAATAAGGTAGTCCTCTACTCGAATATGGGCATCTGGAAGCCCGAATTTGTTTTATTGTTTATTGCGTATTTTGTAAAACTTCAGCTTTTTGATTAACAAGCTGAACGATTTCAAAGTGTTCCATTAACATTAACATCGCTTGCATCTTCAAGCATGGATATTTTATGTGCGAGGTTTCTTATTTTCCTTTTTTTTTTATTTTGTGATATTGCTGTTGAATTGAATTTTGTGGTTTAAGTGCGAAGAACATGAAACTTAGTAAATTAAGATAACACACAAAACGTGAAAAAAACTATTTATCCCTAATATTTTCTGTGTTGCTCTTTTTATACTTAAAATTGCTGTGCTGTACATTTTATACTTACAAACTTTATAATATTTTTATATATTTAAAAATAATTTTGTAGGGTCATTAGGTTTATTTTGGAACAGGAAAGAAAAGATTCGAACTCCGAACCTTCTGACTGCCAGCCGAACTTGCTTCCAATTACATCACGGAAGTAAGCAGTAAGAAGGCAGAAAATTTCCTACAAGCTTAAGCCACTTTATATAAACTTGTTTTATATAAACTTGTAGAGTCATTAGGATTCTTTCTGTTAAGTAAGAAACACGAAAAATGAGAAATGCCATCGCCGGGACTCGAGCCTGGACATGTCGAAAACGTACCGAGTGTGCTACCATTACACCCCGAAGGCATGCAGAAAGAAGGGAGGTAATACCTTATATACTCCCTCTTTTAGAGGGCGACTGGGGATTAGGAGATCCAATCGCCACATCCTGGTGATGAGGAATCATGATCCACCACCTATTAGTTCGGGCACCATTAGTCATTAGGATTTTCTTTTCTTAAAGTAGGAAATACGAAAAATGAGCAATGCCTTTGCCGAGACTGTAATACGAGCCGAGTGTGCTACCATTACACCACGAAGGCATGCAAGAAGAAGAGAGAAAATACCTTATAAACTCAGCCGATAGTTGTCCTTAAATAGAATGCATATTTATTATAACTCCGCATACAAATCGGCAAAAAATTCTTTAAGTCATGTTCAGCGATAAGCAAGTATTAATTTTCATTTAACAGAATTCCTATTGGAAATTTTCTTCTAACTACTTACATTCAGTTCAATAGGCTGTTGAAATGCAGAACTTTATATCTGAATTAATTTCGGTTGAAAACCTAGATTAAGAGTGACATCTTATTATTTTTCCCCGCGAGTTCAACGAACCAGAAACAACTTACAAATTAACATTTTCAAAGGCTTTGCGAGGAGATCATTTTTAAGATGTTCGAAGTAACGAGGTAAAGTTTTTAATTTTTAAAGAAGCATTAGCAGCATCAAACTTTCTTATCTCTTATCACAATAAGTTCAGGAATTACTAAAAATGTTTTGTAGATTCTTCTTCATGTTGTTTGATAGTAGAAAGATTTTAAAGATGTGCTTTATTCTTGCCTACCAGAAAAGAGGAGCATTTAATAATAATATTAACTAAGTGAATTTTTTGATATGTGGGGGAAGAGAAATAAATGAAAGGAAAAAAAGTTTTATGTCCTTTTAAATGTTTATTATTTTTTTTCCACAAAGTACAGCTAGCTATATCAGAATAAAATATGGGGCAGTTAATGTAACTTTATTGTGCATGACAAGACGACATGAATTGTTTGGACACTTTAAGTGGTAGACGGACATTATTGTAGTAACAAGAGTTTTTCGTGGTTAATGCAAACCTTTGGTCAATTGGGATTCTTCCGGAATAAGATGCTTTTGAACCATTTGCCTTGTGAAGTATTATAATGAAATAACGATTTAATGAAGTTTTGTGTTATTCGAAGCGAACTTACAAAGTACTTACTTAAGTGTCACATTAATTCGCAAGTTTTTTTACTTTTGTAATCTTTCTCCCTCCTACTGTTTCCTCTACTATCAGAAAATGCAAAGAAAGTGTGTTTAAGTAGTGAACGAGAACGTTAATGATCTATCAGATAACCGTTGATTAAAAACATGTTGCGTAGCTATGAAAGAAATTAAAGCTAAGTAATAAAGTTGCAAAAGTGTTTTTAATGGTAACACAAAGAACTTAAGAATTTATTTGTCCAGTGTTATAAATGCAAAACACGTAAAATGAAATACCGGCTTTTTCCGAAAATAAGACACTGTCTTACTTTCTTTTTTGGTCCAAAATACGCGCTAGGGCTTATTTTCGGGAGAGGGCAAAAATAAAAGTATATTTATATATTTTTATTTAATATTTATTTTACACAGAATACAGAAATTTAAATTTATTCAATTACAGTCATGTCATCTTCTTCTGGAACATCGTCATAAATAAAATTCTGAATTATATTCTGATTTTCTTCCAAATCCATTTCCTGTTGAATCATTGGTCCGAATCTCTCATGTCTTGCGATATAGCTATCGTTAAATGAATACTTCTTGTCTAAGTAGCCTGTTCGTAGTGCATTGGAAACATCACTATCAGTTATTTTGTCCCATGAATTTTTTACCCAATTCACAACTTCTTGTAAGCCTGGTTTTACAAAATTACCTCGATGATTTCTCACCATTCTGTTTTCAATATATTCATTGATTTCCATCCGCAAATGATCCTTGAATGGCTTGTTATTGCAATGTCAAGTGTCTGGAGGTAACCAGTCATTCCTGCCGGAATCATTATTTGATCAATCGTCCTCTCAGCTAGACAGTTTTTCATGTCTTTAGCGCGGTGAGTACTGGCTGAATCCCAAACTAGTAAGCCTCTATTCTAACCCCTCAACAGTGGTGGCAGCATAAAATCAACCCACTTTCTTATGACTGCTTGGGTGCACCAGGCCTTTTCACTTTCAATGACATAAATTCCTGAAACACGTTGAATCTGGTCTTTTTTACCTTTAGTGATTAAAAATGGCGATACTTTCTTGCCATCTAGACGAATCGCCAAAATACAGGTAACACGTGCACTATCGTAACCGGTAGAAGGAACGTAAATTGACAAAGAAGCCTTGTGGTGAACTGTCGTTAGAGCTCCTTGGCCTAGGAATCATCCATAGCAATCACGTTGGAGAGTTGGTATTTCGAAAAATCGGTGCCATCAACAAAAAACTTAAACGCAAGTGCACGCTTAACAACTTCATTGTCTTCCAGCTTAAACAATGTTGTTGATCTCCTTGAGACAGTTCATATCGTTTAAGGAAGTTGTCCAACCAGTGTGACGATGCTTTAAATTCTTCTGTGGATATATCAAATTCAGTTGCTGTTTTAAGGGCAAATTTTTGAATATCAGCCCTGCGCACAACCAAAGCCATTGCTCTCCTGCCTGCAATCCATTCCCAGATGCAATCTTCCAACTCAGAAAATAACGGCTGCCGACCTGATCCAACTCTGCGTTTTTTCTCATTTCCTTGGTCCACCAGTTGACACAGGTAATCGTAGTCTGCACGCCATTTACGAACCATACGGAGAATCCAGCATCTTCTCTTTACAGAATGCTACAAGATTTACACCCCTGGAGTCTTCCACGATTCCCTTTTTGTACTCGACGGAATAGCTCTTTCGTTTTGTACTCATTTTAACTGCGATTAAAAATTATTCACTTTATTTTTAAATAAAATTACGTATGAGGAAATAATCAGACTTACAAGACTGAAATGAATGAACGTTGTATACCTGCATTGTCGCTCAATGTAGACTGCTGCCTTATGTTGTATTTTTAAGATAAATTCCAAAAATTAATTTGAAACGAACTGTAGAGGTAAACAATTAATTTCTCGGAATATTTTGTTTCAAACATTTCTTTGAAATACGAGTATTAGGAAAGGTAAACATATTATTACTTCAGTCATTACATCAATAAATCAACAGCACTTTTTAACGAATTCTTTTTGTCACATTATTTTAACTAGGGATTATTTTCGGGGGATGTCCTATTTTACAAAAGTTCCGAAAATCACGATAGGGCTTATTTTCGGAGGATGTCTTATTTTCAGAAAAAGACGGTATTTTGTTCTTAATAAACATAATAAAACTTTCTGCAATATTAGTAAAATTGTGCAAAGTCGGTATAAAATGCAGAGTGAGAATAGTGAACAAAATCGAATATTCCACTAAATAAAAATCATATGTAACCAAAAAAAAATTAAAATTCTCTGAAAAGAAAAAATACAAATACCAAATTGAAACGAATGACGAAAAATTATAAATTTAACTAGCAATAATGCATTTTCGCGAATGCCAGCGATCTGAACTCTGTATTTACTGTTCTCTCCTTCAAAACACTTTTGGCAATTATACCTATTATATAATTTAATTTCGAGAAATTAAGAAATTTTTCTGTCATTTAAGTTGCTGTTCCAAAATAAAATGCTGTTATTATTCCAAATAGCCGGATACCTGCAACTTAATGGAACGTCCTTAAAAGACAAACATATTGGCCATTTAGCCGTCCCAACCCCAAGAACGTTGCCCAGGATATACCACAGGAAGCTACCGAATTACATTCGCGAGAAAGGGAAAACTCCGTCTCAGTATGGATAAAGAGGAGGAGGATGAATTTGAGGGTAGCCTTTACTCCTTTTCTCCAACCACCAATTTCTTGAAAGGACTTTCCTTCGTCAGTATGTTATGTACGTTCATGCCACAGTGTTGCTGTTGTTGTTTTACTAATCTCACTTGTTCGATGTAAGCAGAACAAGGTTACGAGTTATTGCCGTGGCAAGATTGCATCTATCGTTGGACAGAGCCTTAAGCACCACATAGGTGACAGTTCGACTTTATGCTCAGTACCTCCCCAAGAAGAAAAACACACTCTTCCCCTTCCATCAACCTTTCGAGAGGGCTTTTGGCTTGCCGCATATTTTGAGTGCCCCCATGCCGCCCAGACACTATGCATTTAGAAATACTCATGCCTTCTCCAGGATTCGATTGTCAGCGGATGAAACGTTTAGGCTTTTGAAGATACGATGTGTTGCTTTTATGATGGCCCGGTTTAGGATTTTATCAGCGATTTTATTCCCAGTTTAATCTGAAATGGAAATCATTAAATCATCATTCCACATCAACCTTCATCCCTCGTTTCCCACTATTCTGTATAAATGCAAAGGAAGGAGAGTTTATGACTTTGCATCCTCCATATTTTAAACCATTCTTATTAAGCTATCTCTGAATTTGACCTGTACTAAGGAAAAAGTTTTTTAGTAGCATTTTTTTCTTTTTACTTCCTTGTACGAAGTAAAAAGGAAGTACTGTAATCGCGACAAATTTCGGGTATCATATTTCAACGAAAATATACAGTTTGACCGCTATCGACTGCAATTTAACGATGTTTTTGAGTGACATTCGTGAGTAAGAACAAAATAAAGGAGTCCCCCCCAAAAAAAATCTATAAAACTGGTTTAAAATGGATTCTGAAGAGATTTTTTGTGGCGTCTGTGCGTACGTACGTATGTATGTATCTCACATAACTCAAAAACGAGTAGCCTCAGAGCGTTGGAATTTTGTATATAGGATTGCTATAACAAGTAGATCTGCACCTCCTATTTTGGTTGCAATCGGCCGCACCAAAAGTATATCTATTAATGTTTCATCGCTTCTGTCTCAATTATTATCGTTTGACGAAACGCGTAACGGAGTTTAGCTGTGCTCCAATTTGTCACGCTTTTCCCATGATAAGTCCGTGATTAACCTCGAGTTAGGCTAAATTGCCATTTACTGCCATTCATTGTTATTTGTTCTGGTGTTTTTAATATTTATTTTAGCTAGTGCTTAAAATCGTTTTTAATTTTTTACGTGTTTTAATTTTTTTAAATGTTGAGTTTTTCAATACCTACATTTAGGTTTTTAGTTTTTTACAATTGCTTTTACTTTTTAGTAATTGTTTTTTGCTCAAGTTTTTTAACTCTGGAACTAAGGTATCAAATTTACTTTTAGAATTTTACTCCTTTTGCTTATCTTTAATTTGCGTATATATATATATATATATATCCACTCTGTTACTCGGCTGAGTGAGCTCAGTTTTTTTATACTTATATTTTTTAATATTTGGTAAATTTTTTATTTTTTGCTTTAAAAATGATTGAATTACGTTGTTCTTATCTTCCGGTTAAGGTTTTTATGCTTTTAGTAAATCTGCATGCAAGCTTTGTAGAATTAACAACAATTTAAAAGTTGCTTAAATGCTGCTAAGCCTAATCATTTTTGTCATGGCGGACATATTTAGAAGAATATTGGATTTGTTGCCAATCCACAGAAACTAAGCTTCGCAACAACAAAGATAACGCCTTCTTTTATTATTGCGGTTTAAATCATGCTTAATCCATTCAGGAATTTATTCGTCGAAATAAGTGTTTAAGATTTACTTCGTCATTTTTAATATAGATATTTTGAGTTGCAATGTATTTTTTCCTTGTCGCGAAGTAAGAGCTGAATTAATTGAAAGAGAAATACTGAATCGTCTGTGAAAAACTGTTTCTTTCTTTTTGTTGTTGTTTTTGTTTGTTTGCTTGTCTAATTTGTTTTGACACATCGTTTTAGTATTATTATAGTATTTGAATTGAACATGTGACAACGATTAGGTAATTCTCCAGATGATATACATAATTTTTGTGCATTCTGATAAGTTAATAAATGAATAAGATATAAGGCGGTTAAGTGAAGCTAGCGCCAGAGTGTCGCTGCGGTAAACAAATGTAGGGAATTTTAAAGAGTGATATTTTTATTCTATTGTGGTTTATGCTCTATCAAGGGACTAGATTTAATTGAATCTCTTAAGTTTAAATGAAATGCAAAATGCGTATAATTTAATATTCCATGAAAGGAGGTCATGTGGTGTACAGATCAGATTTTTTTACTTTTTGTTTTACACTGTTTGGGTTACAATACGAGCTCTACTAAAAAGGTCTTAGAAAAATGAGGAAGTGTATTGAAGCCCAAAGAGGCAAAAGAAAATCTTAATTTATGGTGCGGAATTTTTCAAGCTGAGGCTATAAAAATGGAAATGAGCAATGATTTGCTGATCTACCAGTTTTGATGGAAATATTCTTATAAGCCCATATAACATATTCAAGTAATCGACTCAGTTGCTTAGCGCATTTAATATATTCATATAACTATAACATAACTATGCCTTTCCGACTTACAATTTTTCTACATTTTGTCCTATTGGAGAAAGCTGAAAAATCTCTTTTTGCCCAGATGCCTTTTTCCTAGCATACTTAGTGTGCAATCATTGTTATAGCGCTACTATATCCGTGGTTAATATCTTCTAACGCTTATGGCGTATATCTGAAACGCTTAACAGCGAATGCTATTTAAACAGAATTTTCTATAGCATACATAAATCGGGAATGTTTAATTAGTAAATTACTCACAATATGTTACCAACAATTAATCGAGTATATCTTTACTGAATGCTAATTTACATTCACCAACTACTAATAGAAAAATAAGATAGAGACTATAGTATATTTTCCTCTACAAAAATAAAATACAGGGTGTTTATAAAGTCCCGGACCCATTTTGATGTTTAATAACTCATAAAATAATAAAGACAGATTAAAATTAATAACATAAATGGTTAGATAGACTCAAAAAGTTTCATGACCCTTGTCAATGAACTTCCACGTGTGGCCCCTTTGTCGCACGGATAATATCAAGTCCATATTCAATTTCATGCCAGGTATCGGCAAGCATGTCGGCATCCACAGAGGCTATTGAGGTTGTAATTCTGCTTTTTAGGTCATCCATGTTCGACACTCTTCTCCTGTAAACATTGTCCTTTACAAATCCCCAAAGGAAAAAGTCCAGCGGCGTTATATCAGGTGATCTGGGTGGCCAAGGAATTGGACCTCCTCGGCCAATCCATCTTCCTGTAAAATGGTCATTCAAAGAACTATGAACGATGGTACCCCAATAAAGTGGTGCACCATCTTGTTGCAAAAAGACGGTTTTTGGTTTAAAAAAGATTGAATTAAGTTGTTCTTATGTTCCGGTTAAAGGTTTTATGCCTTTAGTTAATCTGCATGCTACAGTTGTAGAACTATCAACAATTTAAAAGAGTAAGTTGAGCTAAGCCTAACAAAGCAAGGTTTGTTTACCTATAAAACTCTTAATAGTGCAATGACGGACGTCAGTTGGTACACGAGCTTCAGTATCTTTCTGGCAAATTGAGGACAAAATTTAACTACATTTGCGTGCATCGAAGATTTTGTCTTCTTGCCTATTGGCCGAATTGTTTGTTTTTGAACAGAAACATAAATTTTAATTTTAAAGATTGATTTTAAACTGTTTTCAACCGTATTCGGTGTACTAGTTTTTTTTTTTAAGATTTTTAATGAAGATGTTTTCAGTTTTATGCATTTTTGTCTTTCCGCGGAGTGAGAACTGAATTGATTGAACAAAAATGTATTTCTAATGATATTCGACGAAATAAGTTTAAATGAAGCGCAGCCAAAAATGTGTAAAATTTAACAGACCATACAAGAAAGTCATATAGTGTCCATATCAGATTTTTCAATAAAATAGTGGAAAAAAAAATGTTTCAACTAACGCACCTCAACGGGAAAAGGGAGATTTGTAGAATCACAGCGAAGACAGATTTTTAAATCTAAGTACGAAAACAAAAAATTAATATCCAACCACTCTGTGACACTTGCCAATATATTTTTAGCTGTCAGTAAGGGTATGAGGGAGTAACTTGCGAATCTGAGAGATGTCTTGTAAGCTAAGAATAAATGCAGAGTTCCACAGTGATCATTTTAGTATTCATATATGCCGTATATTCGTTAGGGGAGCTTACTCCGACACCGAAGAGCCCGGGTTCAAATCCGGGGGAAGGCATGGATGCTTGCAAATGCATAGTGCCTTTGTGGTATAGAGGCACTTTGCGAGCCGAAAGTCTTCTCGAGAGGTTGTGGTAGGAGATGAGGGATGGGAGACCTTCGGATACGTCTTCTCGGAGTGCTTTCCATTACAATTGGGGGCGTACCTGAGCGAAGTCGAACTGTCACCTGTATGGTTCTCAAAGCTTCCTCCAACGACAGGATCCTAATCTCCTTGCCCAGATGAATTTCGTGGGCTTGTTCTGATGATATTGTCAGACAAATGAGATAAGTCGCAACACCACACAACACATATTCGTTTATTATTTGCATTGGTGCAAAATGAGGGTGCAAGTGGCTATTGATTACGATTAATATGGGAATTAGGGAATGTGGATAGTAATGGTTGTATTTCAGTTATTGTATTTTAGTATTTCAACAAGTTGGGCCTCGTTCTTACTTGTCGTGTATTTAAAAACTCAAAACGGTGGTTTTGTTTTCTCTATCCTCGGTCCTGCTGTTAGCCATGAAAAACTTAGCGGATGCGGGCCACAGTCTGTAACTAGCTTCAACAGCTACCAAGTTGATAAAGTACGCGTATGATCTTATTCAAGGGAAAATTAAAATTCTATAAATGTTAAGTTTGATATGTCATTATCATTTTAATTATAGTCTGCATTAAACCAAATAAGGGGATACTTGCATTAGTTCTTTAGACATATGAAATAAAATCTCGGAAGATAATTTTGTGCATACATTTGAAATAGTTAGAAAAACTTGTATTTATTTTAATAAACATTGATTTAAAAGAGGCTGGAATAAAGCTTAAAATTTGATCCAAGAACTCCCAGAATCATCAGAAAATTAAATATGATAAATTTAGTTTATGTTAATAAGATAATTAATTACCTTCTAAAAGAGTTTCCTACGAATTTCAAAAGAAAATAAAATGAAACAAATTCGCGCGTTTCTTACGGAATTCATATCATTGATGGCTTTACAGTTTGTCTTGATCATCATAATAAAACCATGTAATTCGTAAAAAATAATAGTCGAGAATTGAGTTAAAATGCGATAATATCAGCATTTATCGCACCTAAATGCTTTGTGGAGAAAGAAGACTAATTTGTTCTGTGATACAGTTAAAATCATATGAAGTTCCTCATACACTGTTTTTCAGAAATACGTTGTTATAAATTTATAAAGATATTTTTTACCAGTTTCCAGCATGCTTTCGTGGTGTAGCAATAGCACATTTGCGCTTATTCGACAGCTCCAGGTTCGAATCCAAGTGAGGGCACTGCTCATTTTACATATACTGCTGCTTCAAAATAACTTAATGATTGTACAGTGACGCCTGAACTAAAAGATGGTGAACGGTAATTCATCACTCCCAGGATTTGGCGATTGGCTTCCCTACTCCCTAGTCGCCCTTTAAAAGGGGTCTTCCTCTTTTCCACATACCTTCGTGGTGTAACGGTAGCACACTTGGCGTGCATTCAAGAGTTCCAGGTTCAAGTCCAGGCTAGGGCATTGCTCGTTTTTTATGTACTCCTGCTTCAAAATAATCTAGTGATTCCACAAATTCATACTGCTCTTTTAGACGTAGTGAAGAATTTGAATGAGTTTCCTTAGTAAAATTTTGCAGAAATTGGAGTAACTATAAAGGAAGTTTTATTAATTCTCTAATATATATATATATATATATATATATATATACATTTATTTATACCATTGTTGTAGGCAATAAACAGTCTTACAGGATGCAGAAAGATAAAGTATGCAGATGAATAGTTAATAATTTTTTGGGGAGAAGGGAAGAGGAGGACATGCGAAGATGAGGAAGAAGGGCAGAACCTCGTCTTACCTCCCCCTCGTCTTACTTACCGTCGTTAGCTAATTATGCCAATGTAGTAATGAAATAGTTGTTAGATATTTGTTCAGGCAAAACACATTAAAACTGTTTACTCTAAGGAAGGAATAAACGGATGTCTTTTTGAAGATTGCTATATCGTATAAACTTACATATGAGATTAATTATGTAACTAGTTCTTTCATATAATAAGCTCATTCTAATGAGGATAAAGCTTTCTAATATCAGTGAGTATCGATGTGCATCTAGAAATGAATGAAAGAGCTAACATTGAGTTTATATTTGATTTTTTTTTGTGAATATTGCTAGTTATCAAGAGCTCAGAAAAAAATGGAGGAACGGAAAACTAGAAAATTATAGTTTCAATAAATAAATAAATAAACAAAAAATAAAGTATGAAAGCTTTCAGATTTTATATCAGGCGTTTTTACCATTTACAGATACATACACATTTGGAAAGCATTTAGGCTTATGCCACATTCTGCTAAAAATATTTAAAAACAGCTTATCTTTACAATACCCATAGCTTTAAAATCAGTCTCGCGCTCTGAAGATAAAAATGTTTTTTTTCCTACAGTGTTGCCACTACTCGTTTTGAAATTGTGGAGGGTTTTTATTAAAAAAAAATTCGTTAATGTTTTACAAAATATGAAACAGACAATAAAACAAATTCTAAATTTGGGCTTCCAGGAGCCCATGTTCGGGTGGAGGACAATGTTATTCAAAATTTGATGACTCTAGGTATTGTTTTTTCACAGTGCGAGAAGCATACATACATTTATGTAGATTCTTCATAATTTAGTTCTTTTAACTATAATCAGCGTGGTAATATTTGGTGGCAACAGTTTGAAAAGTGATTCGACCCAAAACGCCGTTTTGAGACTAAGACCTGTTTGGGTTAAAAAAAATTTTTCTTTGAAAAACTTTAAACAAAGAGAAGATGTTGTTACTCAATCCCAACTATTTTCTTATAGTAGAAAATTCTTCTTTTTTAATCTCAGGTATTAACGATTATATCTATTACTCGTTTCGAATAACACAATATGTTTAAAGTAAGTAGGAGAAGAAGACTGGGTAATTTGAGAAGTACAGAGTTGTTTATTCCTTCTTCCAAAATTCGGAAAATCTGAATCTGAATTTAAACTGGAGTATTTCAGTATATGATAGCTGACATCAAGATAGCTTAGTGAATCTGGAAAGTAACTATTCACTGGATTTCACATTTGGATGCTTCTTTAGAATCCGTAACCGGACAAGCAAATGGATGGACACAGAAGATGTCTGCGAACATTCCCGCTCGAGTAAGCACGCCTGAAAATGGAGAGGTCTTGAAAAGCTTTCCCTCTCGTAAAATGGAACTTGCTATTCCAACGTCAAACATCCATGACAGCTAAAGCGCGAGTGATTTTTGAATGCCTGCTCGAAAAGCCTGGAATGGTCTTCCTCAATCTACTACTCCCCCCACCGAAAGGAAACTTCAGGAATCCATAAAATTTGTCGCCGCCACTTTCACAATTTGCGATCGTTACGGCGCCTTAGAATGTTGCACAGTCTGTTGGCTTCTACTCTTGGCGCCCTTTTTAATGTTTTTTTCATTTCTTATTTCTCGGGAAAGGAGATGGGAATAAATCCGTTGGGAACTACCACTCTTTTAATAGAATTCTGGAGCTGACACGAGGAACTTGTTAAAGTCCAATTAATTTTGGAAACTTTTGGTCTTTTAACTGGCCGACGGAACTCTTTATATTTATATATATATATATAT
>KK113409.1:25116-47925 GCA_000611955.2 Stegodyphus mimosarum
AAATTTATTTGGGAATGCTCTTTGGCATAAAAGGAGCAAAATAATCAAGAAATCTCAGTAGCGTAGTAAATTACAAAATGAACATTTATTAGTTTACGTCTAAAACGGAAGATCATATAGGTTCATATTGCATTTTCTAGAATATTATTCTTTAAGACTATCAAAATATAATAAAATTTTCAGTACGGAGCAAAGATAGGAAAGATTTAATTTACATTTCATATTTTTATAAGGTTGTTAAGAAGTGAGAAATGTCAAAAGTACAAGTTTTCGTTTTTTTCTCATCTTGCCGCCTATTATGCTATACTAAGAAAGTGAAAAAAAAAACATTAAACTTTTCTCATAATATTTTACCTTGTTTATTTCAAGCAATAACTCTGAAGTTTTATCCAGGTAAATTACCTAGAATATGCGATTTCAAAAATAATTTGAAGCATATATTAAATATGTTTTCTGACATTATTTAATTTCAGATGTTATTTATTTAATAAAGACGTTTACGTTGTGCTCGAAAACTGCTTATTGCAAAAGTATATTGCCACCGAGAATTTGTCAAGTGATGAAAATACGTGCTCTTATACGAAATCTCTTTGCAAATCTAATAATTTTATCGGAAGAAAGAATTCATTTTGTTCTCACTGGTATTAAATTTATTTTGACATCTTTGAATCGTAATTCAGAAAAAGTTTTTTTTCCTTCTCATTTCTTCGGAAGTGTGTAGCGCTAATTGATTAACTGTCATACGAGCGAATAAATTTAAAATTAGGATAATTATTTCATTCTTTTCTAAAAAAAGTCTGATTTTTTTATATCGGAGAGAAAGAAAAAAGAAAACGGACTTCGTGATGTCATTTATAAATTAGAATTTGAAATGTTGCCAAATAATTAAAGCAAAACTCTATTAAGAAAAACTGAAATTCTCATTATTTAAAAAGCCTAGAATTAGTCTTTTAGTGATTATGTGTTTCAGAATTAGATTAGTTGCTTTAGAATTTTAAAAATGTGAATTTTTCATTTTTAATGAAAATGTATTGCGAGCTTTAAGAGAACAACAGTAACAATGATGCACATATTTGTTTTGCAGTTAATTGTTTTCAATGTAGTTATGAGTGTATTTTAAATTATCTGGTAAGTCATCTATACTTAGTACTCCTCACAAAATTGCTGTTGACAAAAAAAGAAAAATGTTTTCCTCGTTTTGTGCCTCATACATTGTCTACGATTTAGAAAGAAGATTTTATTCCTGCATGTCATGATACGATTCAAATGCAGACATTAACCTGATTAACCCTGAATTTTTCAAACAATTTATGACTACTGATGAAACTTAATGATTTGTTTTTTGATTCTGAGAACTGTATTCATCAGAATGGGTTGGAAAACGTTCACCGAGGCCAAAGAAATTTTAGTTTAAAAAGTATCGAGTAAAGAATAATCGTAGCACACACTTTTGATTGGAAAAGTATTATTCACAAGGAATTTGTTTCCCGGGGGACAATTGCAAACTACAAACTTTATAAAAGCATAAACGACAGACTTCTGCTAATAATTCAACGCCTTATGACTGAAAAACTCAATACATTAATGGTTTTTTTTTTCTACTCGACGAGGGGCATCGGATAATTTTACCTTGTGAGTAGGTCTTAGCAATGAAAAGTAGCACACTTTTCAACTATCCTCTTATTCAACCTCTTGTGAACTTTTCTCTTATTTGATTTCTGCAAAAAAATACTTCTTCTTTCTTAAAGTCGATATTTCAGAAGCATTTAAACAGATTAGAAATTCATATCAGAGATTTAAACACCGTTTCGAAAAATGAATTCTACAAAAAAATCAAACAGTTGTACGGACATGCCAAGCGTTGGGTAAAACTACCTAAAATATGTAACTGAAGATAATGAATACCTTCAATATCTTTAATCACGTATAACTGAAGATTGATGGTAATGATGTCTAGAATATGTGATAAGGTATATATACTGAAGATAACAACAAGAACAACAACAACAACAAAAATGTTGTTTCTTCAACTTCTGCTTTTGTACGAGCTTAATCTTAAAACTTTACAGATGTTGTGTATAAGTAAAAAACAACGAAATGCAAAAAACATAGAAAACTACAGGCTGAAAGAAATGTTGTAACTTATTTTATAAGGTATTTCTCCCATCTTATTAGCATGTCTTCGTGGTGCAATGGTTAGCCCACTCGGCGCGGATTCGAGAGGTCCGAGGCTCGAGTCACGGCGAAGGCGTTGCTTATTTTTCACGTCTATCAGCATCAAAAATCCTAATTCCTCTACAGTGGCGCCCGAACTAAAAAAAGGTGGTGGGTGATGGTGGTGGAACTAAAAAAAAAGGTGATGATTCTTCACCACCAGGATGTAGCGATAGGGTCCCCAAATCTCCAGACGCCTTTTAAAAAGGGGGGTATGTAAGGTATTTCTCACTCCTTCTTAGCATGCCTTCAAGGCTCTGCGCGTATTTGAGAGGTCCGAGGTTCGAGTCTCGGCGAGGGTATTGCACATTTTTCATGTCTTTTGCTTCTAAATAACCTAATGTCTCTACTGTTTATTTGCTACGTAATGTTATTTTTTCAAAATAAATTTAATAACGTTTACTGAAGTCATTAAAATAAAACTACTGTAAATGTAATCATAATTCTGATATTTTGAAGTTTTTGGCTTCTAGAGAAAGATTTCACTATCGAATTAAAAAGATTCTTCTTATCTAACTTCTATCGAATTAAAAAGATTCTTCTTATCTTATTCTTCTTATCTAATTAAAAAGATTCTTCTTATTTAACTACTTCAAAGATTTAAATTTTTTAATTCGAAACTACCTAACATACAGGGTGTTTATAAAATCCCGGACCCATTTTGATGTTTAATAACTCATAAAATAATGAAGATATAAACAAACGTATGGCATTTATTGACGGAATAACTTATACATTTTCCTTTTCAGGTTTGAATATCTTTACTTTTGTAAATATCGTCTGCGCGTGTGGTTAATTTCAGATAATTTCATTTTCCAGTCTAAATATCTATACTTTTCTAAATATCGTCTGCTTATTAATTGCATTTTTCTTTCTTTTGTTTTTGGCATATGGAATCGCATATGGGGATCTGAAAACCCCCATGAATACCGTGAGGCACAAAAGGATTCCCCAAAGGTTAACGTGTGGTGTGGACTAATGCACGACCGAGTCATTGGGCCTTCCTTTTTTACAGAAAAGACGGTCTCATTAGTCGTATACTTAGACATGTTGGAAAACTTCGTATTTCCACAACTAGAAGAGCTTCAGCCACACGTCTTTTTGCAACAAGTTGGTGCACCACCTCGTTGGGGTACCATCGTTCGTAGTTCTTTGAATGACCATTTTACAGGAAGATGGATTGGGTGAGGAGGTCCAATTCCTTGGCCATGCAGATCACCTGATATAAAGCCGCTGGCCTTTTCCCTTTGGGGATTTGTAAAGGACAACGTTTACAGGAGAAGAGTGTCGAACATTGATGACCTAAACGCCAGAATTACAACCGCAACAGCCTCTGTAGATGCCGACATGCTTGCCGGTAGCTGGCGTGAAATTGAATATCCACTTGATATTCTCCGTGCGACCAAGGGGGCACACGTGGAAGTTCGTTGACAAGGGTCATGAAACCTTTTGAGTCTATCTAACCATTTATGTTATTAATTTTAATCTATCTTTATTATTTTATGAGTTATCAAACATCAAAATGGGTCCGGAACTTTATAAACACCCTGTATATTAAACATTTTAAAAATATTTACCTTAGCAAATAAGAGTAGAACTGGAAAACAAACTCCGAAAAAAAAACTGGAAAAGATACTAAGTAAAACTAGAAAGCTTGTTTAAATAATTGTTTCGAAAAAATATGATAGTTATGCAATTTAACTTAAATGATTCGCCTATTCTTTTCACAAAAGCATCATATTGCATTCTGATTACTACCTGATCATTACGGTCATTATTAGCCTTTTGAGCTTGAATCCAAAATAAGAACTCTTTTTTCTTCTTAGTTAATCTAATTTATTCTATATATGGTTTTCTTTTCAGTATATGAACGTTGATAAAAATTAAATGATCATGTGATTAGACGACCGTGGTTCGCTGTCGCCTGAATTCTTTCCCGGCAGGCCTTGCGAGATTTACGTAAACACATCTTTAGAATTCTATGTACGGATATTTTTGCTTACTAGGCTACCTTTTTATTTCCTTCTTCTCGGATTAATTACGTTTGGATTTTCAGTCTAATATGTTCTGGTATGTGATGTAAATAAAATAAGAAAAAAACTGCACAACATGTTCTTCCTTCAAGAATCTCGTTTAATTTTCTAGTGATATTATTATTATTATTTTCAAACGTAGGTTGCTATGAGAACAGGCAGCAGAAATAGGATTATAAATGTCAAATGCAAATATCCAAGTCGTTGCATCTATCTATTATGAAACTTGTGCCTAAAATTAGGGTCAAAACTACTGCATAACAGAATGGGAAGTCTAAATATCAACTCTATATATTAAGCGAAATTATTAATTATATCGCTTAATATATAGAGTTACCCATTATTAAGCGTAATCCATTTATCCACTCATTATTTCCATTATTAGTAAGCTAAGCATGAAAATAAATGGAATATCATAGTAAATGCTATCGGATCTTATAAATGAAACAAGCATTTCCACTCCAAGCATAATGTCACTGTTATAATTTTAATATTATATTAAACTTTTGTTAATTTTTTGCTTTATTCTGTGAGCTACTATTGCGAAGATAAGGATTAGATAATAGAACTCAACCGAGAAATGTGTATTTTAATTACATTTACCCAGCCAAAAGGGCGATAAATCACTTTACTATAGCAACCCTTTTCACTAGTGAAGGAATCCAAAGAAAACTTATCAATTACTGCGTCCCTTTCTCCGTCGGCCAGTTGCCATGGAAACGCATCAACCAACGGTCAACAAGGGAATCACGTGGTATGAATAGATAAATGGAAACTGTACGTGACATCATGATTAGGTATGGGAGCTCCGGGGACCTTAACAATGTTTTCTTTTAGTACTAAAAAAAAAAAATATATATATAGTTTTCGTTTTTCAGTTAAAAAACTCAATTTTGAATTCTTTCTGCTTACTTAGTGAAGACTTTATTTAAGTCTGAAAAGAAATCACCTGTAGTATCATGATTTGTTTGCCTATGGTATCTTTGTACTGTAAATAAAATTTGTCAGAAAATTCTTTAGTACACTTTTGTCTTTTTGAAGACCTCTCGTAAAAGGAATTTGGTAAAGAGGGAAAATATGGTATATTTAAACGTCTTATTCATAGGAGTGAACGAAAGGAAAAGACTAATTTAAATGTTATGCAGCAGTGCCCTGTATTTGCTGATTCAATATTTGCACTCCAGTGATTTACGGTTCTAGTAATTTACGGCCAAAAGTAGTTTTAAGAAATAAAAGAAGTTAGCGATTTACAGTTGCTAAACGTCTGTCAAATGAGAACAGGCCGTAGCATAACAGCCCAAACCCGCTATCCTTCTGCAACAATCCCGATCAACAGCACAACACAGAAGAATGACTCATGATCATTGCTTATGAAGTGCTTTGATGAAAAGCGTGGTTTCTTTTAAGTCAGTCCTCAAAAAGCCCTGTTACTATACAACTTACATGTGTAAAAGTTTAATTTCTGCATCTTATCCTGAGGATTGGGTTAAAACTTCAGAATTCCTTACTTATTTAAAGCGACGATGGAAAAGTACTTTCTGATAGTGGTTTACAGTTTATTAGTCATATAGCTGAGAAATTTTGCTCAGTCCTTGACATTAAACATCAGAAAATGATTTTGTATCAGCGTAGCCAATACTGTAGGAAGCATGGACAGGAAAATATACAAAATTATTTATGCACGCCTTAAAGCATATCATCAACTCTGGGTCTGCTGTATAAATAAAATCGCATATGACTTGAGAACTACAAACCATAATCGAACTGTGGAAGCACACATTGATTTATTCTTAAAGGGCAAATTAATTACACCCCAACCTAAGTCTTTGTAAGTAAGCTAAACGTGAGCGAATGTTCATAAGGTATTTTCCCCGCCTTCTTAGCATGCTTTCGTGGTGTAATGGTCAGCTCATTCGGCGCGCATTCGAGAGATCCGACGTTCGAGTCCCGGCGAAGGCATTCCTCATTTTTCATGATTTCTGCTTCAAAATAATCTGACGTCTCTACAGAGAAGAACGAACTAAAAAAGGTGGTGGATAATGATTCTCCACCACCAAGATTTGGCGATTGGGTCCCCTAATCCCCAGTCGCCCTTTAAAAGGAGGAGAACCCAAGGTATTTATCTTGCCTTCTTAGCCGTGGTGGGATGATCAGCACGCTTTACGCGTATTCGAGAGTTTTGGGGTTCGAGTCCTAGCGAGGGCATTGCTCATTTTTTATGTCTCCTGCGAAATAACCTAGTGTCTCTACAAGTTTAAAATAAAAGACGTAAAAATTAATCGATGACGCAACGAACAGTTCGGATAACGCCTATGTCAAGTTTTGATATTATTACTACTTCAGTGTGTATGTTTAAGAAATTATTATTACTGTAAGGAAATGCGTAAACACAATTTAAAAATAGGTGAGTACTGAAAATTATGCATAAACGTGAGCGGAAGTTTTAAATAAAAGACGTAAAATAATTAATCGATGAGACAACGCGCAGCTCGGATAAGGCGTATGCCAAGTTCTTGCATTATTACTATTTGAGTGTGTATGCCTAAGAAGTTTATTATTACTGTAAAGAAATGCGTAAACAAAATTTTAAAATAGGCTGTAGAGACATCAGGTAGTTTTTGAAGCAGGAGTGATGTGAAAAATGAGGAACGCCCTCGCCGGGACTCGAGCCACGGAATTCTTGAATACTCGCCGAGCCTGTTAACCACTACACCACGAAGGCATGCGAAGAAGGCGGGAGAAATATCTTATATACTCCCCTTTTAAAGGGCGACTGGGGATTAGAGACCCCAATCGCCAAATCATGGTGGTGGAGAATCATCATCCACAACGTTTTTATTTCGGGCGCCACTGCAGAGACATCAAGTATTTTTTGAAGCAGAAGTGATGCGAAAAATGAGCAATGCCCTCGCCGGGACTCGAACCGCAGACCTCTCGAATACGCGTCGAGCGTGCTGACCACTATATCACGAAGGTGTGCGAAGAAAGCGACAGAAATACCTTATAAGATGAGTACTGAAAATTAAAAATTCCTTATCTTTTGGTTTTCAAATTAAAAGAAAGTTCCCCAATGTTTGAGGGACCGTATCTAAGACAAATTACATATGTAACAGAATGTCAAACATAAAACTGACAAAACAGCAATGTTATTTTGATGCATATTTTGAATAAACTTTTATAGATTTTTAATGCGATCAGACACAGGTCTTTCTGAAATTAAGTTTGCTTTTTCCTCAATTTTCAGTTTTACATTGGCATGTTCCTCTCTCAGTTTGAGAACGTCATATATCTGAAAAGCAGAGAGGTTGCGCGATGCTTCGAAAATTGTGATCAAATTATGAGATATTTATGATGAGGAAGACATGCTTTTCTTAAAAGATGGCACAAATAGTAATTCTGCAGGGTGTCAGTCAAGCTGTACAGTAGAAAGCCAACAAGAAGGTAATTGTCATAATTAAAGTAATTAATGTGGGTCCTTTTCTTCGTTATTGTATAAAAAAGGCAACGATTGGAGATAAATCTAAATGGAAAACACACTAAAGTAGAAGCATTAAATAGGAAAAGCATGCCACTACGAAAGCGAAAGGCAAGGGTGGTAAAAGCTTTACAGAAATAATTGCCAAGCTATCTATGCTCTTGAGAAGTAAAGGGATTGGAAGCCAGGACATAGGCATGGATAGCGACATTGCTATCTACATCGACGCAGAGAATCGGCAAGCTATTCGTGAGGGATGAAGCAGGAGCAGAAAGCAATCGTCAGCGGAAATCAAGCCGAAAGAAATCTTTGTCCTAGCGGTTGTTTAGTAATCTGATAACTTCAGAGAGAGAACAGCCGTATGGGTGAGCCAGATGAAGATGGGCCACATTATGATGGTGTTGGTAAAGGTAATGGACTAAAGTGGTCTAAAGTGGGGGAGTCAGAAACGGGGACAATTTCAATTAGAAGAAGAGCGAAATGAATGCTTCCATCTTGCATTAAGAATGGAATTTATGGACTACAATCTACGAATTTTGTGTTTTGACCTCAGATGAAGATTTAATATTAAAACTGTGATTTATCACAACTGGATGTCTCCCCAAACATATTATAACTTTATTAATACAGTAGTGTATTTACATGCTTAGCTAAATCATTGGCACTAACTCATTCCTTGTGTGACAGAAGTCGTGTTGTACAACAATTTATATACATTTTCTTAGACCTCAATCATAGAGCAAAAGAGTCTTCATGTAATTTAGCTGTACTATATGCATTCTTCCCAGAACAAGAAATCTTAAATTCAGACATCAAATAGGTGGGATTTTTTGGAAACAACAACACTGTCAAACAAACTGAACTTTCTGCCATTAAGGCCACCATCAATATAGCAAGAATAAGCAATATGCCAAAAATAAATATAATCTCTGACAGTCAGTCTGCAATAATCTTAATTATCAACCCAGAAAATCAATTTCTGTAATCTACGAAATCAGTAAACGAGCAAAAGAACCTCACCCAAACTGAAATAACAATTTTTTGGGTTAAAGGTCACAGCAGCGATGTTGGCAACGACACTGTTAACAACTTAGCTAACGAAGATGTCCTAGCACAACGAGAAGAATTTATTGATGTCAAACTAAGGCACACCTCTGGCAACTGCTTAACAAAATGAATGGGCCACAGCAGCTTGAGGAATCTGCGAATTTTTGCTAAATGTTAGCACGACACAAGAAGCATCGACTCATTCCTAACTCAATACATCACAGGACATGGCCCATATCCAGAATATTTCTACAAGAGCTCTCATATAGCGAAACATACGTTTGTGGAGGAAAGGGAGAGGCAGATCACTGCATGTTCTGCTCCATGACCAGCGATCTTCATAAATGGAAACCTACATACAAAGCTGGATCTTGTTTCGAAAAGTTTTCTAACGCTATACATCTGCATCTTAATGAAAATACAATAAACACTTAACTCTATGGGTCGAAATCTACGCGAAATAACGTCATTAATCCCTATAAATCTACACAGGAACACAGCTATGCCTAATACCAACTCAGCAACAGCAAATTATCATTACCAATTTCCAAAAAGATCTATAATTTCAGTATATCAAAATACTCAATTGAACCTCTATGAATTATGAAGTATTGTTCCATACTATGAACTTATAATGTTCCTATTTAATTTGACTATGGTGAACGTAGACAAAGTGACTGAACTGTGGAGCGACTTATCGCTGAGTTCACGTAGGTGACGACAAAGTTCAGAGAAGGGTTAAAATACCCTTAATTCACTCAAGACTTAGCCAAAGCTAGACACAAATACCTAACGTAGTTGGCCCTTAATTTAACCTAACCGGCGATTATCGACAGGCACCTACAATACAGCCGAGGGTAGTATATTTGATAACGAAGTAGTCTGATGGCAGACACGTGCCACTAAGGACTCCTAAGCTCTCTCTTCTTGAACTAAGCTAAACCTTCCTTAAATATGCTTTCTAACTCATTTGCATACAACGCGATACTAAAATGTCATTCTGGTAGGAAATAGTAGATGGGAAACGAGAATAGACAGTAAAGCATGTTTAATCTTAAAATAACTGTTAATAAAGTAACCTTTACAAAATAATGATTGAAACCATAAATTTCAGTTCAGTACATATTAGTAAATTATTTATATAACCAAAACATACATCTGTCAATCCCATTAGACTCTAAATAAGACTCGATGCAGGAGAAAATCATAGATTCAGGAATGAAATAATATGTAAATATGTATCTGAATACTATTATTTAATTGCGAATGTTTTATTAGTTATATACTATATTGTTATATTGTTATTTAAAAATTATGTGTTGTAGTCGCATTTATTAAATACTGTGTAAGGTGTATGTTAATTTTTAGTCCAAAGGGGTTTTGTCTATGAGGGACTATTGTTTTCGTTTTGCGATTTTGCGTCGAATCATTCTGAATGCCCTTTTCACTTTTCAAATTGTTGTCACCAAATATTATCACCCTGTATTACATTTGAAGAAATTACATAATGAAGAATTTGCATAAATGTATGTATGTTTCTCGCATTGTGATAAAACGACGGTACCTAGAGCCATCGAATTTTGAATGACGTAACCCTCCTGCGAATATGGGCATCTGGAAGCCAAAATTTGAAATTCGGAATTTGTTTTATTATCAATTTCATATTTTCAAAACTTTAACGAATTTTTGATTAACAAACTCAAGGACATCAACGTTGTACAGAAAGAACATTTTTATCTCCAGCGCGTGAGACTGTTCATCGGAAATTCTAAAGATATGCTCATTTTAAAATTATTTTTCGATATTGCTCTTGAACTGAATTATATGGTTTCAGTGAAGAACATGATATTTGGTAAATAAAGGTAGCACACAAAATATTAAAAAAGCGTCCCTTTGGGCGTAATTTAAAATCGGAATCCTTTCAAATTTCTTTTATAACAGTTATTTATAATTTTGAAACTCTTTCCTTTCAATTTTTGTTTCCCGCTTACAATTCCCTACCAGAATGAGTTTTTAGAAGCACGTTGAATGCATACGAGTTAGAAGTAGTATTTGAGTAAAAATTCAACTTACTTCGAAAGGGAGTGCTTAGGAATTCTTAGTGACCCGTGTTTGCCTTCTGGATACTTCGTTCTTGAATCTGTTACACTCAGCCGTATTGTGCGTGCCTGTTGGTAATCGCTAGCTAGTTTAAAGTAAGGGCCAACTACGTTAGATATTTGTGTCTAGCTTCTTTTATGCCTAGTTTAGTTTAGTATTAGACTATTTTTTTATTTTCTTATCCTAATTTAAAAGCTAGAATAGAGGCTTTTTTGTAAGCCCGAGAAGTGGCCATCTGTTGTTATCGCTTTAAGTAAATAGAAGAGCATTTTAACCCTTATCGAGTCTATGTTGTAAGTACTTGAACTCAAAGATAAGTCGCTACTTTGTTCACTAGGTTCCTTGACGTTTTATCACTGGCAAAGTAGCGAGAGACATTACAACTGATTTTCTCCCTCCTTGCAGCATGCCTTCGTGGTGTAACGGTAGCACACTGGGCGCGTATTCGAGAGGTCCAGGTTTGAGTCCAGGGGAGGGCATTGCTCACTTTTCATGTCTCCTGCTTCAAAAACCTAATGACTCTACAGAGGCGTTCAAAATAAAAGGTAGTGGACAATAATTAATCACCACCAGGATACGGCGACTAAGTTCCCTAATCTCCAGTCGCCCTTTAAAAGGACGGTACATAAGGTATTTTCTTCCTTCTTCCAGCATGCTTTCGTGGAGTGACGGTAGCAGACTCGGCGCGCATTCGAGAGGTCGCCGTATGAGTCTCAGGGAGGGCATTGCTCATTTTTCATGTACTCATGCTTCAAAATATACTAATGATTCTACAACGCCCTTTAGTCAAATTCTTTTCTGCTTTAAATCAAAGTTAATTAAAGCTGCAAGAGTAGCAGAAGCGCTATACTAATTATTATCTGAAGTTCTGCACAAAAAATGCTGCCTTGATAACTGGTTCATATAATTCAGGTTTGTTCAAAAGATTTTGAAACTATTTCTTCTATGTAATTTTGTATTATTAATTCCCTGTTGGTTTGAAGAAGACATCCATAAAAAGGTAAATCATCAAGAAAGCAAGTCAAAGACCTCTAGCGATAGAACCACAAGAACTAAAGTGCCCATAACTCTCCTTGTAAGAATAATCATGCTCCGTGAACTGTCTTAACGACTTTGGGCATCATTCAATTGCTATAGCCTGGTAAGAAGTGAGTGTGATAAGTTAGCGACCACATCCACACACTTTCACCATCATCATCTATTATCTACCTATTACATCCTAAAAGTTTTTCTGGAATACACAGTTAAGCTTTTGTTCTTTTACTGGGGTTATTCTTGTGTCATCTGAACTTGTTCACATCCACTCTTCGTATCTTGTAATTTGAAGTCTGAGTATTTTCTAGTTTGGTGCTTCCTATCGAATTTGCTGGAGAAGGAATTCTTTGGATTTCTTAACTAATATGTGAGACAGAAACGGATGTTCTTCTGTTAAATAAGATCGTAATATAAATGATCCGAAAGAATAATTTGAAAATTTTCTTTGTTTGCATAATTAATTAACGTTTTTATTAGCTTACCTTGTTCAAAAAATGGAAGCTAAAAAGTCGTAGAAAATACATTAAGGGGAAAGTTTATTAAACAAAATTTAGTTTAATCATCTTGAATTTCCTTTAAAACGTGCCTGAGCATGCTTATGGGCATGCGGCCGATATAGGGTGTGAAATTATAAATGGTACAGCATTACAGCATTTACGTGGAAGTTTAAAAAATATTTTTCAACTATCACATTGCCCACAACACAACGAAATTTTACTTATGAGTCTTTTGATTTAATATTAAACATCCTTTAATTTTAATTGAAGTCAAGAAAGCACGGATAAGTTCCTACTAATATAGATGTATTTATAAATTATTTATCTGAATAATCTTATTAACATCAAATACCGAAGAAAATATAATGAATGTAACAAAAATTTAATTTTTTTTATTAAAGAAATAGGAAGCATAATAAATAAAAAAAAATTAAAAAATAATACATTTTTTACACTAAGACTTAATAATGGTCTTATAATAAGTAGATTATTCTTAATAAAACCTTTACGTGAAACATTTATTGCACAAATCCGAAATCTGTAGTTTCGGACTTCAAAATAACCATAACAATGAACTAAAGGGTATAAGGGGGGAAAATGGATATTTGTTACTTATAATGTTTTCTGATATAGAACAGCACATGATACTGTACTAAAGTAAAATAATTAGTATTAATTTGTCTTCATTATTTTGTATGCAATTAGAGTTTCTGAGATATAAAATAAAACATATACCTATAAAAGTCATGTCTCATCTTATGGTATATAAACTGAGAACACAACAACAGCACTGTGGCTTAAAGCAACGGATGAAACATTAAAAACTGTTCAAATATTTTAAAAGAACGAAATATGTCTTTGTATAAGGATGTTTATAAAGTCCGGGACCCATTTTGATGTTTAATAGCTCATAGAAAAATGAAGATATAAACTAACTTATGGTATTTATTGATGGAATAACTTATATATTTTCCTCTTCAGGTTTGAATATCGTTACTTTTGTAAATATCGTCTGCGCGTGCGGTTAATTTCAGATAATTTCATTTTCTAAATATCTGTAGTTTTCTAAATATCGTCTGCTTATTAATTGCATTTTTTTCTCTTTTGTTTTTGGCAACTATTGCAATGTTATGTTTACTTTTGAGGTGTTTGTTCTAGTACTTTTGTATGTGATGTTTTATTCGATCGGATATTAAGGAGAATGGGCGAGGAGGTTCGATTCCTTGGCCACCCAGATCACCTGATATAACGCCGCTGAACTTTTTCCTTTTGGGATTTGTAAAGGACAACGTTTACAGGAGGAGAGTGTCGAACATAGATGATCTAAAAGCCGAAATTACAACCGCAACAGCCTCTGTGGATGCCGACGTGCTTGCCGGTACCTGGCGTGAAATTGAATATTGACTTGATAATGTCCGTGCGACGAAGGGGACACACGTGGAAGTTCATTGACAAGGGTCATGAAACTTTTTGAGTCTACCTAACCATTTATGTTATTAATTTTAATCTATCTTTATCATTTTACGAGTTATTAAACATCAAAATGGGTCCGGGACTTTATAAACACCCTGTATATCCTTTATATGGAAAGAAAATACAAACAAACTAATAAATAAACAAATAAATCGGAAGAAAGGAACAAGAAAGTTGAAAATTGATGAGTATAGTGTAGAATCTCAAAAGAGAGTTTTCTATTAAAAAAAAACCTGAAAGCTTTCAGATTTTATATTACTACCAAAAGAGCTTTTTTTTTTCATTTACATATGCATACACGTTTCGAGGTCATTTGGGCTAAAAATATTTAAAAGCAGCATATCTTTAGAATTTCCGATAGACAGTCTCGTGCGCCGGAGATAAAAGTATTTTATTCCGTACAATGTGTCGGTTTTTTTCCAACAGCGGCTAGTTATTTAAAATGCTGACATAAACGAAAAATGTTCGACGTACAGTGACGTCACATGCAATCGCATACTTTCTTCATCAGAATATTACCTTGTATAATAATAATATATTTAATGTTTGGAAATGCTATTTTTATTTCATATTTTGTAAAACATACAAGTTTTTATTAACAAACTCTACGACTTGAAAGCGATCAGTGGCAACACTTCGAAATAAAGCAAATTTTTATCTCCAGCTTGCGCGACTGTTGCCACTCGGAAAAAATGAATGCGAAAATTTGCTTTTCGGAAGTTTTTAATTAATATCTAATGTGATTAAAGTCTTATGAAGATCAGAATGGTCGAAATGGTTCCCCACGATTTTTTCGAATAAGGAGTACCTCTCTCGAAACTCAACTCGCCGCCATTCCGGAGGAGACAATGTCACAAACAAACAACTAACAGACAGACGCTCACAGATATTTATAGTGTTACGAAGTTTGTATTTAGTTAGATATTTTTAGTAAAATTACAATTAAAATTGTTTTATTTTCCAGTGCAATGCAGCATGATATTTTAAGAGAAACCTACGCCAGGAAAGTAAAAATACAGACGCAGTGCATTTAACGTTTAATAAATAGTCTTGTAATTTTTATTTAAATTGAATAAATGTAATTGACTAATATGTTAGCTGTAACCATAATTCTACTCTTTTGCTTTCCAAAAATCTCGAGAAGCAGAAATTAACTAGAGTCTCACGCGTCCGATTTAAAGCTATAAAAAGCCAGAGAGAGAATATCTCAGCTCAGTTGCTTAGTTACTCACTCTTATTGAGATTTGTTTTAGTTCCGCTTGAACTGCATTAGCTTTCTCTTTGAATTGCGTTGTATTTTAACATTTTTAGTAAAGTCTAGCTACTGGTTGTATTGCGTTCTATTTAACGTATTTGCTTTCTGCTGATTATTAATGCTTGATATTGTAAGAACTTCTAAGAACACCTTTGAGGAAAATTCCAGCGTTTTGTTATATTTCTTGTGATAAGAATAAATTTTATTAACTTTTTATCGGACTTGTGCGTTCAATCCATTGTGCGTTCATGTACGCACACAATGACTTGTGCGTTCATCCGTACGCACGCAATAATAGTATAGACTAACGCTTCAAGTTTGTCACTTAAGCTTAAAGAGGATTGATCTGTTTGAAACCCAAAGTCGAAAATAAATTCGACGCTTTTCTTTACGTAAGTTTGTGGTCAAACTTATTTTTTCAAATTCTAAATCCAATTTAAAGGTTTTCATTTCGTGGATTTAGAACATCAGAAAAAAATCGATCGTAAATTCCATATAATAACTAATTTGTGTGGTAATATCTTTGGTGCCAAATAATTAGTTTGGCATCAGATGGTATGTTTGATGAATCTTTACGACAGGCATTTTTGCCTCAGTAGCCAGCCAGAGTTTCGCATACACGCATTAAATAATCATACAGCCATCTCAGCTATAGTTCAATTGGCGAATAATTTTTGCCATTGTATTCTTCATCACCGCATGACTCCAACTCGTGACAGCTGGAGATTGGCTCACGCAGTTATGCCGCAAACCATTTTCCCCACATTACTAAATAAATACCAACTATTCGGTATTATGAAGTTTCGAATGACCTTTTCTGAATATTCGCAGATTTATCCACCGATACAGGACGTGTCCGCAGGCTTGGTAACCATCCTTGTGCAAATATCAAATCCGCTGCGATCTGTTCTTTTCTGTGCAGGTGGTTGGTTGCCTTACCGATATACATTTTTATTCTAAGGAATACTTAGAATAAAGGAATAGAAGAATAACAGAAGGTCATTTTCAGAGTATTCATCTAATACAGTTAGTTACCAAGAGAAATGCATACGTAGGCAATTCATAGGAGCAGCAAAAGTTTCTTTGCATAAAGGTATCAAACACTTTTTCACAAGATCTGCATTTATTTATATGAATATGTACTTACATAAAGCATATAAATAGCTGAAATTTAGGTTTATGACATTTGATTATCCTGTGATCTGCAGGCATATTGTTTTCTATTTAGTTTACAAATTAAGGTAAAAGAAACAATTGCGAATTTAAGTTTTATTTGTTAAACGGTTCTTAATAATGAGTTTGCCGAAAGTGAAAAATACGTAACCGATTTTAGAACTTTCAATTTTTATTACAAGAAAATATATTGCTGTAAGTAAGGAACATTTTTACTCTTATGATCTTGTTGTTTTTTGACTTATCTCATTTGCCTGACAGTGACATCAAAGCAAGCCCACGAAATTCATAGCCACAAGGAGAACAAGACTGGACCTGTCTTTGGCAATAGCCTCGAGTACCATACAGGTAACAATACGACTTCGCTCTCTTCCGCCTGCAATTTTCAAGAAAAGTACCACGGGAAGACGGATCTCCTCTGCCCCTACCAACAACCTCTCGAGAGGACTTTCGGCTCGCAACATATTTAGAGTGCTCCCATGCGGCGCAAGCGCTATACGTTTACTAACAACCATGCCTTCTCCGGAATTCTAACCCCGGCTCTTCGGTACCGCAGTGGGCTACCCTAATCATTATACCTTTGGACGGGTTTATGATCTTTCGCAACAATGCCGATAAGGTATTGGAATCCCTTACCTTTATTATGCTCATTGTTAGGTAATTATATGAATGTAATAAATGTCTTTCATTCCTGAAGCACAATGAGTATAATAAAGGGAAACGGCAGTTTGAATGCTAGTGTAATTAGCAGTATACGTTGACATGTACCTGAAGCCAAAATAATTTCCATTTCCTGAATCAGCAATAATGGCTTATTTGAGAAATATTCTGAACTTGCTTCATGATAAGCTAGTTAGTCTTTAGGTCGTTTAATTCCATTGCATTTAAATTTGCAGAATTCGAATGGCAGGAATTTGCGTTGCTTACGTCAAAAATTGGCTTGAATTTTGTTCTGAAATATGCGTTGGTTAATTCAGCTGCGTTAGTTCTATCTAGTAAATCTGTTTATTGGAAATGGTCTTTCTGTGTAAAATATTTGGTTTATACTTGACAGTATATTTTTCTGCTCCACGATCACTCAGTTTTCATAACTGGACATGTTTTTCGCTACTTTATTCAGTAAACAAGTAGAGGGTAATGTAATAGCATAACATTAATACAATATGTTGCGAAAAATGGGAAAGTTAAACTGTGTACATTCCTAATTTTTTTTAAAGTAGATTGTTCACAGAACTCATTAATTACCCATTCTTTAATAAGTTTTCTTTCGCTATTTGATGGCTAGCAATTTTCTTTCTTTCTTTCTTTCTTTATTAGCGTTGTAAGGATTATTTTAGAGACATTACCATCCCAATGTAAAATTTTTTCTAGTAAGAGAAGTGTGCAAGAGAGAAGAAGAAAAATGCGTTGATTCCTTTTTGTACTTTCTGTATCTTATGCCACCTTTCACCACAAAGCAAATTAATTTTAGTTAAAATAGTGAAGTTGTAATTTAAAAAGAATTCTCTGTAACCGCCAACTCCACTTGTTGGCGGCCGACAGATAAAGTCGCTGAACACTGGTAGTTCAGACCTAGGTTTGATTCCAAGTGAATGGGATTGGCTGCACAGGCATGTTCGTGCTTTTCCCTATGTGTGACATGTATACGAGCTAATTTCCTGCCGAAAGTTCTCTCCAAATGCACCTTTTTCCTTAGGAAGATAGCCCTCGATTAACCATAATTAAATAAACCAAACCTAAACCCATAATTAAATAAACCAAACCTAAAACGAAGGTCCACCTATTTAGCCGATCTCTATATTGCTGTGTGAATTTGTCTTTCACAGCGTTAAGATAGAATAACCGCTGTTGGACCCGAGTTAAAATGGCTAAATCTAGATTATGTGTTTTGCTGATTTATAGACTTGAGTTCTCGAAGCCTCGCAAGTGGCGGTGGTTGGTGATTGTTAATTTTAAGTGTCACAGACATAATTACCCCTAGTTTTACCTCTTATTCATATTATTGAAGTTTAGTTAGACTTCTGGCTGATTTGTGAAGACGATAATTCATCGAAACAACAACAACAACAAAAAAAGATAATCACTATACAGGGGGATCCAAAACTAGAGGAACGAACTTCTAAGAGGAGTAGGTCCACCTAGACGTCTCGGAATCCCATAGTAATGCAGGGTCGGAAACGCAATCCTAACGAAATGGAGGGTTGATAGGAGCTGTAGCAGAAAACCATCGATAGCCATTCGTAGAGTTATTACGATGGGCAATATGAATACATCGTGATCGCATATTGACACCTGAAGACCATAAAATAAGTCACAACTTCCCTGATCATGAAGTTGTCCTATAAATTTCAACACCGCACGGATAAAGTTTCAAGATAAATAATTTCTTAAATGTAAACACATTTAATAAATTTTTTAAGATAAATAATTTCTTACTGAGACACATTCAAAATCAAATATAAGCTGATCAATTGCAGAATAATTATACACATAAATCGATTCATTTATAATACATGAATACTAATAATTTCTAATAATTATACTCATACACCGGGCACTGTACGGATAAAGTTTCAAGTTAAATCTTGACTTTTACCCCTACAGTGCCCGGTGTATGCGTCGCAGTGTGTATTTGACAGAATGTGTATTCGACGGTGTATGCGTCGAATGTATCTACATTCAGTTTCTTAAATATAAGTACGTTTAATAAATTTTTGAAGATAAATAATTTCTTACTGAGACGTATTCGAAATCAAATATAAGCTGATCAATTGCAGAATACTTATGCACATATATTGGCTCATTTATAATACATGAATAATAATAATTTCTAATAATTACACACGTACATCGGGCACCGCACGGATGAAGTTTCCAGATAAATAATTTGTTAAATATAAACACTTTTAATAAATTATTTAAGATAAATAATTCCTTACTGAGGCACATTCAAAATCAAATATAAGCTGATCTATTGCAGAATAATTATACACAGAAATCGGTTATAATATAGGAATAATAATAATTATACACATACATCGGGCACCGTACGGATAAAGTTTCAAGATAAATAATTTCTTAAATCTAAACACATTTAATAGACTTTTGAAGGTAAATAATTTCTTACTGAGACACATCCAATATCAAAAATAAGCCGACCGGTTGCAAATTAATTATTCACATACATCGGTTCAGCTCTCAGTTTTAGAGTCACACATGTAAAGTAATCATTTCTTTAAAAAATTTTTTAAGGTATAAAACTTAACGAGCCCTATTTAGATTTAATATAGCTAGCTAACAGATTTATCTTGGAATAGAGATGAGTGTGTGATAAGTAAGCCAGAGCTGCGTTTCTGCTGGATTTGTTTTCCTGTTTTGGTGCATGCATACCTTAATTTAACTGGAAAGCGCCGAAATTTAATCCCTTACTTCTCAACATTCAAGTATTGATTGCCTGATTATCTCGACTGAGTACTGTTTCACTATTCTCATAAAATCCAAATGATTCTAATAGCTGGTGATATGCGTTTAGTCAGATGTAATTGCTGCATCTTTCTCTCATCTTCTGGAAAACTCTGTTGTAGCCGTTAGTTTGTAAGATATATTTTCATTTTATAACAGTTGTTTTAATTTAGTTAACCTTTCTTATGTTGCCTCGTTTTAACTTACAACTGCCTACCAGAATGAGTTTTTAGAATCGCGTTGAATGCAAATGAGGAAGAAATAGTATTAAAGGAAAGTTCAACTTACTTCGAGAGACAGAGAGAGAGCTAGGAATCCTGAGTAGCGCTTTAATCTAAGTCTGTCTAACTGCTGCTACTCCCGGACGTATATTACGTACCTTTTCATAGTTCGTTGACTTGTTTAAAAGTAAGGGCCAACTACGTTAGAATTGTGTTAGCTTCGGCTAAATGTCTTGGTTAGATATAGTTAGCTCTTATTTATTATTTTTGAGTTCAAGCCCGAATGTAGGCTTTGTTGTAAGCCCGAAGAAAGGGACCGACTGTTCATCTTATTTTTGAGTGAAGTAGAAAGTAATTAACCCTTCTTGAGCTTACTATCTCTGTTATTTAAATTAAGCGATAATTCGCTTAACAGTTTGTAGGTTTCCTCACTTTTATTCTGTCAAATTAAGTGACGAGGAACCTAGTGAAATGCTAAGCGAATAAGCGCTTAAGTCTAAGAACAGATACGCAAACTCAAGAAGGGTTAATTACCTTTTATATCCTCAAAATAAGATTAACAGATGGCCACTCTCTTTGGGCGTACAACAAAGCCTCCACTTGGGCTTAAACTCAAAATATAAGAAATAAGAACTTAACTAATGACTGACTGAAGAGATTTAGCCGAAGCTAACACAATTTTAAACTAGTTGGCCCGTAATATTAAATTAGAAAGCAAACTATCAAAATCACGCAATACGGCCGAGCGTAGTAACAGCTTAGAGGGAGGTAACCTAAAGGCAAACCCTCGCTACTCAAGAATCCTCAATCTCTCTGTCGAAGTCAGTTGAAGTTGACTTAAATACTATTCCTTCTTTTCATCTGCATTTAAGTAAAACGATTCTAAAACCTCATTCTGGGAGAGAGTTGTAAGCTAGAGGAAACAGGAAGGAAGCATTAAATTAAAATAACTATTATAAAATTAAAACAGACCTTGCAACCTCGGCATTTAATTTAGCGGAATGAAAGTGAGGAACTCTATAAGTCCTAAAAAACAAGCTACACATGAACTACGTGAGGAAGAAGAACTCAAAGGATTTTTCAATAGAGATATTGACTAAAGTGAAAAATGAAGTACTTGATAATTATTTTGGTAACCGTTCATTCAAATGAAGGCTGTCATATACATGAATGATGATGGGAAGTGATGTTGCTTTATAAAAAATATTTTTTAATTATGTCTCAATCGCAGAAAGGCAGAAAAAGTACAGAAATTATTTCTGTATTATTAAATTGAGATAACAGGAAAATTAAAACAAATTGTGCTCAGTGTGCAAAACTGAATACAGCTCTTTTGTGTCTTACGCGTGCAAAACATTTTATGAAATTTTAATAATTTTACTTTCTAATTAAAAACTAGGTTTTAAGTTTAGGATTTTTCACTTTTATGTTTCATAAAAACTGGGAAAAGTAAAAGCAATTTAGTTGCAAAATTGTACAATTTCCTTCCTTTTGACATCCGGCTCGTTGAATGTTATTTAGATGTCCTGTTTTTTTAAGGAATAATAAATAACATGAAACCTCCGCTTATTACACTGTACAGTTAGTTATTCAATTCCTTAGCTTAGCTGGTAGAATAAAATACAAATAAGTAAATAATCCTTTTCTTTCTCTGACTTTTTTGCTCTTACTTCCGACAGTTTTTCTCCTAAGGCCCCGCAAAAAACCAGCGTTGCGAAATTCTTCCCTCATGAGTGCTCCTTAGCGGAAGCCTTTCTTCAAGTCATTCTTTCGTGATTGCATCAGTGTCCATGATGAAAATGGTTTCACTATACGAGATAATGTATAACTATTAACAGTTTTCCCCTTGGTTTTCTTATCCGACATCTTCTTTTAAAGGTTGCTTTAATTAAGATTACAGATAGTAATGATGAAATCTATTAAAATGCTGATAACATGCACGGAGGTATATAAACACTTTTAATAAGCCTGATGAATGGTTTTTAATAATTTACTTCCTTCTGTTAATATCTAAATGGAAATGTTTTGACAAAAGTGTGCTTTTGCAAAACATTTCTTATCTTTAAGGGAGTTGAATTAGAGAAGTTTGATAACACTCATGGAATTCTGGGTAAAATAATCGAATGAGTTTTTTGTAATACACATGTGTCCTGATAACCATTGATTTGATACCCGTAGATTCAATACAGAGGGTGTTCACACATTTTTGTAACGATTTTAATTTTCTCCATGAATTTAATTGTTTATTTTAAAATACAAATGGGACTGGCATTCAGTTGGAATAAGGCTTAATAATCGTCTGCAGCATTAAAAATATTCTTTTCTTTAAAATGTTGCCGAAAAATAAACAGTGAATCGAAGGCTATATTTTTTCGCAGTCCGAAGAGAAATACTCTTAGTCATTTACTAAAAAAAGATGTGAAAAGCACGATTTTAATATTTCTACACATAAAATAAGTCACATAATTAATATGAAAGGAAAGAAAGGTCAAAGTTTACATCTGCCTGGGAAAAGGGCAAAAAATACATAACCAGCAAAGGTAAGTAGAGCTCTTTCTAAATCTAAATTCGCATTTCATGTTTTAAAGGAAAACCAGTCCCAAAAAGCGCTATTGCAAAATCCTTAAATATGTCTGTAGGAACTGTGAACAAAATTATAAAGTCTGATTTAAATTACAAGAAAAAAGCATAATTTTTCTCACCTAACCCCGAAACATGTTTCTCAGCGTAAGGCTATGTGCAGATTGCTTTATGAAAATCACACTCATGTCCATAAATTAAGGATAATGCAAAATCAGGCAAAGGAAGCGTTAGAAGCAAAACA
>KK113411.1:0-17480 GCA_000611955.2 Stegodyphus mimosarum
AGATAAATTTAAACTAAAGCTAAATAGAAATTTAATTGATCTTTGCTCACAGAGCTCTTCGCGCAGTTGGCCTTTAACTAAATGGTGCGCAGCAAGAATTACTAATACTAGCGCACTTGGATTTATTTCAATAAGCAATCACGTAGCAAGCACTTAGAATTTAGCTGCTAGCTGGTCAGGCGAACGTCGAACAGAATGACCGTGATCTGAGACTAAAAGCTCTCTTCACACTAAGAGGTTTCTACCACTGGTTTAAATAGTACTTGGCTCTACTTCAAATTAGCATAAGCTGAAAACGCGCGCTTCTTCTGACGGGAAGTTGAAACTGAGAAGAGATAGAAAGATTTAAATTAAAATCAAACTTTGTTAGTTTAACTAAAACCTTACATACTTCCCGCCAGAATTGCGGTAGTTAAACTACTGTGGTCCAAACGGACCATGCTGAAACTCGCAATTCTAAACAAATAGTCAAAATTTAACTTCCCTAAACTTAGGCCAACCCTTACAAGGCAATATCTGTTTGTGAAAAATATTTACAGACGAAACTTGCTTTCTACATCATTCTTCAAAAAATTTTTTTTTCATCCAAGTCTTACTCCTTCCAGCAAAATCTGGAAGGAAAGGAATTTTAGTACAACATAATAACAGTAATTTCTAGGTAACATTCTTTATTCTTACCCGTGTAAATTCGCACACACACATTATCATTCAAGCACAATTAAATTCTTCCCCCAATGCTCTCTCACCGGTGTTGGATGAAAAGCAAGCCGCTATTGCTGGTTTTCTGTGTTCGGGGGTGTTCAAATCTCCCACCAGCATAATTTACATTTTATAAAACTTTAACAATTTCATAGCAATCATGAAATACAAATGTAGGTTAAATTTCTAAGTTTACAGCAAGTGCTTCTTATTCTTTTCTCAAAAGGTACTTTTCTGAAACATCACATTACACTGAAATAATAGTCCATAGACTAAATCGTGTTCTTTCATTTTCCGACTTTTCATTCTAGAAATTTACAAGTCTTTCGACAAAGCATAATACAAAATCATTTAGTTAACATTTTTTTTCAGCAATTCATTGCTTTTACAAAATTAATCTATTTACAATGCTTCAGAATCTACTTTACAAACATTAAGTAATTTTAAGTCTTTGCAGAATTACAATTTTTAAGCAAAAACATTTTTCTTTCAAGATAAGTCTTTATCGCCCACTTGGCGTAAAACTCAACCTCGCTTGAGGTAAAATCGACCCTGCAACTTGCAGTACACTCGAAAATTAACTAAACTTTGGAATAAGAAATACTACTTATCTTGTTGTGGTCAGCCATCCTTTTCTTGGCCCAGTCCTTGAAAGTTGGGTAAGTTGAAGCTTGGGCCAGTTTCCTTGACTTTGGTTGTTGACCATTTTCCGCTTGTTGCTCCTTCCTCTTCCTTTTGGAAATCCCTTTTTCCATTCTGGGGTACTTGCGCTGGGGAGGAAGTTGCTCTGCTGGGCGTTTGCTGGACTGGGCCCTTCGCTCCTGGGCCCTCGTTCGTCGCTGCTCCTGGTTCCTGCTGCATTCGGGACGTTGATTCTCAACCTGCAACCGCGGCTGCTTGCTTCTCAGGCACCTCTCCGATGTTTCCGCAGTTCTCTTGGCTACTTTGGGCTTTCCTTGCCCATTCTGTTTTGATCTTTTATTACTTGGGCCTGCATCGTCAGTTTTTCTTTTGAATTCACATTTTTGGTTCTTATTTGTTCTACTTTGTTGAGGCGGAGCTTTCTTTTTCTCACTTTTTGATGCCATTTTTGTTGGTTCCTGCTGTTTTCGCTGAGGTAAATCTTCTATGTGAATAGATTGCCTCGGATCCTGAAAAAATCTTTAAATATGTCCATTTTATTTCGATTATAAAATGGTTTAATTTGGTCAACATTCGCAGTAATTCTTTGCCCATCATTTTTCTTTAATATAACAAATGCCTGTGTAACTTTCTCAATGATGAAAGGGCCTTCAAAACGCGGAAAAAATTTTCCCACTTTTTCTTCTGGGGCATTTGACAAGTTATGCTTGATTTTTAGTACTTCATCTCCCACATTGTACTTGACCCCTCTTCGCTTTTGGTCATAATATAATTTTTGTTTCCTCTGGGCCACTTCTATATTTCCCGTCGCTTCCCGTATCAACTTTTGTATATCACTTATTTTAAATTCTTCTGCCCTTTCCTGGACAAAGAAAAGTTTATCTAAGGGTGTCAAAATTTTTCCTCCAAGAAACTGTTCAGCGGGTGTTTTTTGTGTAGTATCGTGTTTGGCGGTCCTAAGGGCAAATGCAAATTCATTTATATGGCTATCCCAGGTAGAGTGATAGTTTTTCACATAACTTCGAATTATTTTCACTACATTTCTATTCACCCGTTCCGCTATGTTTGACTGCGGACGATACGGGACCATCTTTAGATGACGTATGCCCAGTTTTGCACACATTTCCTCAAACATTTTACTAACAAACTGAGGACCATTGTCTGAAATAACTTTTAGGGGCGCCCCGTATTTTAAAATATACTTATTTAGAATTGAATCTACTACAATTTTTGCAGACGCGCGTTTTAACGGAATTAACTCTAACCATTTGCTAAAATGATCCACTATAACTAAAAGATATCGGCTTTTATTAACTTTACTTCGAGGGTAAGGTCCAAGTAAATCGATGCCTATTATTTGATTTGGGAATTCTGATTTAATACTATTTAGGAACCCGGCCGGGCGGAAATTAACATAATTATTTAATTGACATGTTGGGCACGACTGGACATACGCCCTAGTAAACTTTTGCAGTTCTGGAAAGAAAACTGCCTCGCGAACTCTCTGAACAGTTTTTCTTATACCTAAATGAGCCGAAATGGCACAATCATGCAACTCTTCTAATACATTCAACCTCATGCTAGCTGGGATAACCGGTCTATATTCATGATTCTCATTAGTAGCTTTCGTATAGAATAACAGTCCGTCAATTAATTCGTAATTTTCGGCCCTATTTCTTATCGGCACAATATCCGGATGATTGAAATTCTCAGGGTCGGCCAAATAATTGTATATATTTTTGAACTCCGGATCTTTTTTGAGTTCGGCTATTACTGTTTCACGAGAATCTAATACTTTGGATGTTAACATGGCTATCTTAATTACACTTCCATTTTCATCTAAGTTAATTCTGCTTAAAGCATCTGCCACAACATTTTCCTTTCCCGGCGTATGTTTAATTATTAGGTTATATTCCTGTAATTTGAGAGCCCACCTTATTAATCTGGGTGATAAATTTTTTCCAGAATAGAGTCTAGTGACCGCCGCGTGGTCGGTATATACAGTTACTGGAGAACTTCCAAAGAACACACGAAATTTCTGTACTGATGCTAACACTGCGAGAGTTTCTCTCTCTGTTGCGGAATAGTTTCTTTGGGTTTCATTTAATGTTCGGCTGAAAAAAGCCACGGGCTGACCATTTTGGGAAAGCACTGCACCAATCGCGAAATCTGAAGCGTCCGCTGAAATCTCTAATCCTTTATCCCCTTCTGGAAATTTTAAGACGGGAGCTTGAGTCAATGCGTCTTTCAATTTTTGAAACGCCAAGTTGGCTTCTGCTGACCACGAAAACCTAGCTTTCTTTCTTTTCAACTTTAGCAGCGGCTCAGCTATTTTTGCAAAGTCTTTAATGAAGGACCGATAGTATGAACACATCCCAAGAAACGACGATAACTTTTTCGCTGTTTTAGGAACAGGATAATTTTTAATAACTATTATTTTTGACTGATCAGTTTGGATTCCATTTTGGGAAATTTTAAATCCTAAATAGCGTAACTCTTTTGCGGCAAATTTACATTTGGACGCATTTATCTTTAAACCAGCTTCATTTAACAATGAAAACACTTTTCTTAAATCTTGCAAGTGTTGTTCTAGATTACTACTTGTAATTATAATATCGTCTTAATATATGAACGTGCTTTACCAAGGACCGGTCTTAAGACGATGTCCATACATCTTTGGAACGTTGCCGGCGCGCCGGATAAACCAAAATCCAGTCTAAGAAATGCGTACGTGCCAGACTTAGTTATGAACGCGGTTTTGTGGACGTCTTCGGGTTTTACCCCAATCTGAAAATAGCCACTCGTAAGATCTAACGTAGTCATGTATTTTGTAGACGAAATATTTCGAATTATTTCTTCGATTATCGGCAACGGATATACGGGATATTTTGTAACGGAATTTAACTTGCGATAATCTATAGCAAAACGCCACCGCTTCGGGTACGTAATCGGGTAATCATTATTTTTTCTGCGCAGGACAGCGTGGCTAGCATAACTGCTAGAAATTGGCGTGATGATTTTATTCTTTAACATCTCTTTAATATGATATTCAATTATTTCTTCTTTTACCTTATCGTAGCGGTAGGGCTTTTGCCTAACTGGCTGAGCATCCCCCGTTTCAATGTTGTGATTTACGACCTGCGTGAAACCCGGTACATCACTAAATAAATTCGAAAAGTCACTTACCAGGCCATGGATTTTTTCTTTTTCTTCTGCCGGTAGATGCTGCAGGTCCAGCTGCTGGGGCTTATCATTCTTGGTTTCTATTGGTTTCATATTTAACGTCAACTCTCCCTCTTTGAAATCAATTTTTGCTTCTGCCAAACTAAAAAAGTCCACACTCAGAACAATACATGTTTGCAGGTTTCGCACAATATAAAATAAAATTTTTACCTGCTCGTCGTTGATACGCACGAACAACAGTACTTCGTCTAAACAGCTACACTTCTCTCCTTGGGCCGCTATGACATCCGTGTCTCTTGCACTAAAAATTCTGTAACGGCGAAAGTGCTTCTTGAAAAATCTTTCTGATATAAAGCTGCTTTGGGCTCCTGTATTTAAGAGAGCCGTCGCCGGTATGTTGTTAATTAGAACTTCAATCTTCGGTAAACTCAAATTCCTCACGACCACGGTGTTTAAATTAATTGTGAAAGGGTTTTGCGTTGCTTCGGACTTCTTCACCTTCCTCGAAGAACTCCATCTTAGTTTAAATTCTTCTTATTCTGGTTGCCCTCGGAATCTTTGCTTGTTCTTCTATTGAATTCCCTTCGTTCGCTGCTCGATTTAGGAGACACATCTTTCTTCGACCATTGCTTCGCCTTATTCCCGTAACTTTGATTTTTCTACTGCTGGGGTCTTGGCGAACTCCACTGACCTCTTCGCTCAAATTGGCAACATCGCTCGTTGTCGGCTGTTCTTCGGCTTTCAAAGTGTACTGCGAGCTCAAATAATCTGTCTAACGTCGTTGGGTTTCTTAGCTCGATAAAATCTTGAACTTGGGGCAGTAGCCTAGGAAGTATAATTTGAATAACTTCAGGATCCGGGCGACATCCATAGAAAAGCTTGAAAACTTGAATTGTTCTCAAAATAAAATTAGACAAATCTTCTATTTTTTCTTGATATCGACTAAAAAGTTCCGCTTCCAGTCTGGCTCGATCTCGTACTACAGGAAATGCTTTCACCAAGGAATTTTTGAAATTTTCGTACGTATATGTGGGGCTTCCTGGTTCCTCCAAGAGATTCTTTCCAATGCACTTGAACCAACTTAGCGCTTAGCCCTTCAAAGCGCTGGCAGCAAGAACGATTTTCTGAAATTCGTGAATTGGATATAGCATGAAGTGGGAGTCTAGCTTTTCTAGGAAATTATTTACGGCTGTCTTGCCATCAAAACTTGCCGCTGGCTTCATGGCTGCTCGCATGGTTTGTACGATGTAGCCAAATCCTTCTAGGCCAGGAGGTTGCTATCTCAGTATTCTGGACAGGTACAGCAGGTATCTCAGGTTCGTCTTCTCGTCTTTCAGGCCATCCTCTTATTTTTCTTCGGGCCCCAGTGTCAGGACTGAGTGTTCTGTGCATGTTCTTGGCAAACATCTTAAAGTCCTTAAGTCCCGATCTGGAACAGGGAGCTAAATGCAAATGCAGCTATGTTCTGGTTGTAGATACTATGGTATACGTGGTAGAATAACTGCACTTGAAAGGGATTTAAAATCCTCTTTTATTAAATCAATATTATTTACAATTCGCTTCCCAACTCGGGAGGGATACAGAAAGTAAAAGACCACACTTGGGTCTAAATGAACAATCAGATAAATTTAAACTAAAGCTGAATAGAAATTTAATTGATCTTTGCTCACAGAGCTCTTCGCGGAGTTGGCCTCTAACTAAATGGTGCGTAGCAAGATTTACTAATACTAGCGCACTTGGATTTATTTCAATAAGCAATCACGTAATAAGCACTATGGTTTAGAATTTAGCTGCTAGCTGGTCAGGCGAACGTCGAACAGAATGACCGTGATCTGAGACTAAAAAGCTCTCTTCACACTAAGAGGTTTCTACCACTGGTTTAAATAGTACTTGGCTCTATTTCAAATTAGCATAAGCTGAAAACGCGCGCTTCTTCTGACGGGAAGTTGAAACTGAGAAGAGATAGAAAGATTTAAATTAAAATAAAACTTGGTTAGTTTAACTAAAACCTTACAAGGCTTCTTTTTACAAGTTACAATTTGTTTTTCGTAAGGGTAGGACAACCTTTCTGTAAAGGCACTTTTATGAAACTTTCTGTATTTCAAACAGTGGCCGACTTGTGTAAAGGTGTTGGCGCCATTATAAAGCTGTTTCTTCTCTGCTATAAGGATTTGTCCTAGTGTTAAGTAATCTTTAAATGAGCATCTAAAATATGCTCAGAGTAAAGGAATAGAGTAATTAATGTTAAAATAGGCATAATGTGTAAGATATTTTGGTCCATACTATTAATTAGTTTCATTTATAATATAATTCATAGCATTAAAGAGAGATGAATGTTTCATCTCTTCTCTATTTGACACATAGAAAGGAACTTTTTATTATTAAATAATTACGTACATTTTTTTCAAAAGGAACAAATTATACCAGAGTTTAATTTATTGTAGCATACAGGTTAAATTCACGTGTTACATTATTTACTATTCCTATAAAACTTGGTTATGCTAGTTTTGCTTTCAGCATTTGAATTTAATATTTAACATTTAATTTGATATGAAAATTAAATAGGAAAAAATGTATAGCATTTTTCAAATCATTAATATTTTGATAATGTTCATTTAATTAACTGTTGTCTTCACTTCTTTTTCAGATGCTGAATTTGGAAAAATGGGTTCAATTTCCTTCTGCTTTTATGTATTTGTGAAGACTTGTAAAACTTTGAAATTTGATGTAAAACTAAATAATTAAATACTGTGTATTAATTTTATGGTTTCATCGTTTTGATTTTTGTAGGCATCTTCTGAATTCCATAAGAAAAACTATTTTCTCTTTATTTACGTATTTTCTTTTATAGTATTAGTATTTTCTTTTTAGAAATAATGTAAAAAAGCTAGAAAAATATTTAACAATTGAACAATCAATCAATTCATGCTTTTTGAAAGTCTTAGAAATAGATCAAAATCAAAACACATATCATTAAGTGTTCAAAAATGAACCTATCCATGCATTAAACATCAGAATGTCTGTTTATAATAATGTTTCATGTTAAGGTACCAAAAACAAATGAAATTTAATTGAACATAAATGTAAATGACATAATAAATTTTAGGATTAAGGATTTTTATTACTGTTGTTGTTATTGGTGATGAAGTGAAAAGAAAATTACTCCCCCCTTCCAAGTAAAGAATGATAAATCACAATGTCTAAGATTCGTTTTAGTTAACGTTGAATGGCATCATTTAAATTCCATTGACTATTTTCTGAATAATAACATTAAGAGGGTTGCAGTCACTGTTTCCTTTCATGTATCCTTTATTATTATTTAATGATTAAAATTGGCTTTCAATTTACATGAGACATATCTAACCAAAATTTTAGAGCCTGCCATATATACTTTATCAATTAGTATGTATTATTTTTCAATGGGCAAAATATGTATATGTATAGCATTAGCTCAAATACTTTCAAAATGACATGGAAAAAAATTCTGGTGAGTTTTACTATATCTTGAAATCACCATTAGTTGTGAAACATTAACAAAAATATAAAATGGTCATTAATAAAGAGGAAATTCCATAGAGATAGGAAAGTAAGAAGTTGTAATCTGAAAAAAATAAAAAAAAAAAAAAAAAAAAAAAAAAAAAGAGGTAGGTGTCTCTTATTTATTTTTTCTTAAATTAAAACATACAAAAGTAATTTATTTTTTAAATTTACTTAGTTATGATTTTTGCTTAGTTGATAATTCATGATTTTTTAAATAAAAATTCATATTTTTAAGTGACTTAATTATTTTTATTAAATTAGTTTAATAAAAATTATTTTAATTTTCTATTTCTGTAATTCCTTTAATATAAAATTCTACTATATTAGTTCATGTATTTTTAGAAAACTGATTTGCTTAATGAACAACTTTTTGGTTTCTTATTTTAGTTTATCACATTTAACAAATTGTGGCAAATTTCAGCACATGCAGGGGGGGAAGAAACATGTGTGGATGGCGTGTTTTAAACATTAACTATGTCAGGTACATATATTCTAGTTTTTCACTATATAACTAAATGTGCCGGTATATGAAAATCAAATGTGTTTAAAATGGCGTTTTTATATTCGTAATGTGGGTATATTATCTGCATATAATGATAAAAATATGGTATTAACCTGTGAAAATATATCTAGAATTCCTGAAAAATGAATTTGTACAAAAATGATTTCCATTATGCATAGTAAAAAAATAGGAAAAATGTAAGTAAATTTCTGCGTAAATTAGACGTTTGTGAAAAGTAAAAAAATTGCTCGAATTTACGTAAATTTTCACTAAAAATATACGAAGTAAAAAATGGGAAGATTTATGTATATGCGATAAATATACTTAAATTTTTAGTAAAAATATACGTAAATCCCTGAAATTTGCGTATATTGTACGTAAAAGTTACGAATGAACCTCAGTCTTTCGGGTAAATATATCTAAATTTTACGTATATTATACCGTAAAAATATACGTAAATATCTACCATTTTTTCCCGGACACTTTTCATAATATTTCGACGTTTAACGTAACGCTTTTTATACGAAGGGCCATTCTAAACTTTACGTATTTTTCTCGTGCAACATACGAATTCACGCTGCCTGGATAATAACCATGTGACTTTTAATTTTGCAAAACTTATAATTTAAATTTAAGAGATTTGTCTCCTACCTATCAAATGAAGCTAAGGCCTGGGAGTGTATCACTAGTTCAAAGCCAGTTATTCCACATTTGCCTCGCCCTGTAGCCACGGCGTTATTTCGTCTTTTCAGTGGACCCGACTGTCTGAATGCCCATCTTTTTAAAATTCGACTTAAAGACTCTTCTGGCTGCACTCTTTGTAACTCTGAACAGTCCATGGATAAAGAGCATATACCCTGCACTATTATCTTTTAATTCTGCTGTTCTTAATTATTGGGAATAATAATAATAGTTGTCTGCGTCCTCCGTCATTAGACACTACACGGAAATACTGTGTATTAATTTAAGCTGAGAGAGCACTATATTAGGCAAGGGTAGAATCGCCAGTCATCTTTCCCCAAGAGGGTAAAGCTCACCTTTGCTACCACCCGGGCTCTCAATCCGAGGTGGCAGACTGAAAATTCACTGCAACTACGGCTACCTCCTGGTCCCGCGGGGTCATCACTTCCGGTTCTATCACCGCGGTGGGGAACATGCACGCCTGGAGATCTGACTGGTCGTTTAAGAGGTTGTAGGAAAAAATGTCACCCGGAAAATAAGGAACGGAAAGATAGGCACCGGAAAATTAGGAAACGGAAAATAAGTCACCATTCTTTTGCAATGGGAAAAATAAGGGATGTTTAGAAATATCGCCAAGATGAGAGATAAAAGTTTTATCATAACAACCATACCTGCGGAATAGGGAAATCTTCTGACGATCATTGAAAAACGATAAGCGAGCTGCTGGCCTGTCCGATGGTAAAAATAGAGGGTTGACCAGCGGGTCACGGTCATTAGTGATTGTTCCCCTCGTACCCCATGTAGTTATAGCCTTAAGCTGTGGTTCAGGGGTGAAACATTGTCGCATAACTCAGCGTTAAAAGCAGAATTATAACAAACCGTTGTAGATGAAATTTAGTCACAGTTTGCGATAAGAATATTAAAACCTGCTATCGAAATGACCTTGCTCGGCTGCAGCTAGGTCAACGTCTTACCCTTAAAACCTCCCTCAAGAGAGCCCGCTATAACCCTGCCGGTTAAATTAGAATTTGGCAGGTTTCCCCAACTCCGATTGGCGGCATTATTTGGCGAGATTTTAGAGTTCCTTTTTTTCCGTACCTTATTTTCCGTGTGACATTTTTTCCGTTCCTTATTTTCCAGGGGCTTTCTTTCCGTTTCCCTTTTTTCCGGGTGACATTTTTTCCGCACACCCGTTTAAGATGCTCCCGTCAGTACTACGCGGGCTCGTAAATTATCCCTGTGGGCCAACTACACTAAGCGGAGTACAGAGTTCTTATCTTTCTCCTCACCGAAGGCCACCCCCTCTCCGGTGGGCCAACCGCTTGGCGGAGTACAGAGTTTCTACCTCTTTCCTCACAGGGCAGTAGTAGTCTTCGCCAATCCAACCTCAGTCCAACTAATGGCTAAATACCTGGCATTTGTACGAATAAATAAATAACCTTTCTTACTGGCTCATCGGCCGCAGTTGAAAATTGGAAAAAAAAATTCTTAATACGAAAAGAATACTGAAAGGAGATACCTAAAATAGCAATGTAATAAATTTTATGCAAAATATTATTTTTGATAATAACAAGTAGAATCCTGATATTTTTTTCCGGAAATCTTTATCAGGTCAAACATCAAACATCAACAAATAAGAACTTTTAATCTTAAAAAAAACTCTTCCTTATATCAACGTAATTTACATAATAGACCATGAGATTATAAATTAAAGTTTTCATTATCCGGTTATTTCTCAGTGATTCCTCATGCACTTTTAAGGGTATATTTTATATACGAATTTTTACATTAAGCAAGAGCAAAGATTCGTGGGTAATATCTGTGCAATGGTTTTCTCTTTGTAAATAGTTAAGATATGGTGCTTTAATTAATGTAAACAAAATAAAAGCTAAGTAAGCATATTATTCAGGCATATCTTATGATATTCCAAGTGCAGTTCCTTCAAGTGCATGATCGCTGCAGTAAGGCATATGTAATTTCCCAGTATATGCAAAATTCGGGATTCCTGTCCCCACCACAGCCATCGGTTCGCACTTTTGAAGCAATAATAACTTTAAATGAATAAAATAACAAGATGAAATTGTTAGCTGTTGTATACATGTGATTTACATACGGAATTTTACTGGCTGTTACAAATTACACCAGCAGGATCACAAACCACCAGCAACTTTGTTTTGGGTATTGTGAAACAAAGTCACCAGCAACTTTGTTTTTGGTAGGGTTGATGGTCACTCCTGTTGACGCAGGCGTTGGCAGCATGTTTCGCTTTATAGACGGACTGGTGCAGACGTCGGGGAAAATTTGTTCCGATATGTGTTGTCTCGTGTTAACCGACTTTAGAAAACTAAGATAAATCTTTTCTAACTTTTGATTTAAAATGACAGTTTTCTTTCGCTTCAGACTTTTTTGAGGCTTTTGCTTTCGCTTCAGACAACTATGCAGTTTATAACTTGGATGTAAAATTAGTGAAAATATTTGAAAATTGTTAAAACGAAACAGGGAATTTCATATCCAACCTAAGAAATGTTTTCATAGAAAATAGGAATCCAGTAAGTGGATGGTTTAAAAAAATGAGCCAAACTAATAATTAGATATATTAATTCCCTTATATGACTGTTATTAATCTAGTATTAAAATTATCCGTATTAGTAATTTACCTTTTTTTAATTAACGATAACAAAAGTAAATATTAAAAACTAACAAAGCACGAATAATTTGTCTTGAAGACTTAAATTATGAATGTGAAATTATTCACAGAATAATAACAGACCACTAAATGAATTTTGCTTATGATAATTTCGCTGCAAAAACAATAAAACTGATTGAAATACTATTAGAATTACCAGAATCTGAGAGAGAGACATGAAAAGCACAATATCGTCAATAAAGCAGCGTCAGTAGGCTGTTTGATACAGGATTGTCTTAAATATATGATATTTAGACAAATCATTCATTTGAAGTCTACTTTTTGATAATGTTTTTTCTTACTATTATTTCACATTGCTGTTAAATAAATTAAGAGTTTTTTTATATTTCTTGGATCTTTAATATAATATAAGTAGGTCTTCACAATTCTAATAATTTCTGGGTCCTTTACACACTTGGGTAGCGGAGACAATAAAATATACCAACTTCATTGGTGCTGTTTCTCGGAGAGATATGCTTGAGTTCGAATTTCTACATTTGAAACGTTCAACTGATGTTTCAATTCCTTTATCTGCATCGGGAAAATTAAATTAAATTAAAAAAAAACAACTGAAAGGTTTCAGATTTTACATTACGCCCAAAAAGGGGCATTTTTTTACGTTTGTTTTACCTTTTTATTTATTAAATATCATGCTCTTCACACTTAAGTCATAAAATTCAATTCAACAGCAATATCGCAAAATAATTTTTAAATGAGCATATCTTTAGAATTTCTGATGCACAGTCTCGCGCGCTAGAGGTAAAAATGTTTTTTCTGTACGACGTTACGCTTGCTCGCTTTGAAATCCTTGAGTTTGTTAATCAAAAATTCGTTAAAGTTTCACAAAATAGGAAATCAATAATAAAACAAATTCCAAATTTCAAATTTGCCAGATGCCCATATTCGCAGTAGGATTACGTAATTCAAAATTGGATGGATCTAGGTACCGTTGTTTTATCACAATGCGAGAAACATACATATATTTATGCAAAGTTTTCATCATTTAATTTCTTTAAACATAATACAGGGCTGAAAATTTGTTGGCAACAGTTTGAAAAGTGAATCGACGCAAAATGCCAAAACGAAATTAATAGCTCTTCTGGGCTAGCGCCTTTATGATCAATTTAAGACCAAAATTTAAAAAAAAAAAAAAAAAAAACGTTGCCGATTCAAGGTTTAGTTTAAAATTTCATGAATACAATTGTAAAGTCTCTTTGAGAACATAAACTTTTAAAAGGGCTCTTGAAGAATTGTCTTCTAGCCTTGTGAAACAATACAAAAATCAGAAGAAGGGTGTATAAGGTCCTTTTATTCAAACATAAAATTAACAATGACCCAACTTTGGTTACAAGAAACCAATCACTTCTGGCTTAACAGAATAACGTAGCATTTGTTAATTTCAAGGTGTGGTGGATTAGCCTAACGTCTCACAGAATACTTTAGCGCGCAGGAAGAGTTCTGGTTTGTAGGAAACCGGCAAGACAAGCTTAATGGCTGGAACACTCAACGCCACTAACGCAGGTCGCTAAAAATCATAGAACAACGTGATCTGGAATAGGCAGACACTCTCTAAAAATAACTTCCAAAACTCTTTCTTAAATAGCACTTCATTCTACCTTAATCTGAATAAACTCTCCCTATCTCATTTACATTCAGGCATGAAAACCGTGGGTGAAAAGAGAGTAATAGGAAAGATTTTTCAGCTTAAAATGAACTATTAGTTAAAATAAATAAGCTTACAAAATCAACCGTGATCTTTACATCAGTCTCCTTGTTTACATATAAGTTCTACGTAATCAATTAAGTTTCTTCCAATATAGTGCATAGTAGCTAATACCACACTATAGATTCCAGTTTTACAGAAAACTCATGGCAAAACAATTGCGTAAAGCAAAAATAATTTTCTTTTTTTGTTTCTTTATTTTTTTGCACCATTCTCTCAACCAAATTTCGAAAACAGAAGAACATCAATCAAGCCTTTTTCTTAAACAAATAATCCACTGATAAATAATAAACAATCTACTACTACGAAATAACTGTGAAAAATTGAGTATTCTTAGATTCAACAATGGCAAATGGTTTTTTAATACTAGTATTTTTATTTTATACATACATATATATATATATATATATGCCTCAATCATTTATATTACAAGAAAAAAGAATTGTCAATGGCTTTTAATAATTTCTCACATTTCCTTGTTTTAAAATGAGAAATTTTTACTTGGAATGATTAAAAAATAATCTACAGAGAAAATATCATCATATTTAGCAAGGCCTGGTTTTTAACTTTGTTGCCTGTTCGTAAGTAGATAATTCGAAGACAAAGCGTCATACAACATCTAGTGTCAAACGATAGTGACTGATATTTTAAATTTATTAATCCGTTCTACTGCCCTGAAAGAAGTCCAAAGCCAACTGCAATATTTTTCACAGTTCTTTTGAAATTAGCAACTTGAGCGCTCAGATTTCGGACCATGATGCTGAAAATGTTTTCTTCCTCGCAGTAAAATTGTTGCAAAACATGCAGGTTTGTAAACTTGAGAGGAATGCTCAATTCTGCATCTCCTACCGTTATCAATAATTTTGATGATATTTATTTCCTGCAGTTTTGACTCATATGTAGGTTGCATAAAAATATAGACTTTTTTAATAGCTAAAGCTGTGTCCGTGAGAATAAGCTTGACACATCTAAGGTAGCTCATAAGCCATGCTGTCATTTAAATAATGGATAATATTTTTTCTTTAAACATTATGTATGTTTTACCGTTCTTAGCATGGAATGCAAATTTATGGAAATAAATTTACGCTATGTTTTTAAAATAACATTTGATAAACACTTATCACTGTTAACCTCGACTTGACATGCTTCGAAATTCTAGCGTAATAAATTCCACTCAACGAGATCTAACTCCTATTATAATTTCACATCCTGACTCCTGAATAGTTCATCAAATATTAGCTTTAGGCTGTTGGATGGTTTGTGGCATATTTGCCAGTAGGCCCAAAGAGAAAAAAATACGTTCATTAAATTTGGTGCATGTAATGGCTAGATAAAATTGAAAAATTGGGAAATTACGGCGATTAGCAAAATTTTCCTTACATAATGTGTGCCACTGAAAATGAAAAATCAGTTAGTAAGCTGGCGGAACACTGAGCGCATTCCAGACACTGAATCAGCTGCAGTATGCTCTTTGCATGAAGATAATAGAAAGTTGATTTCCAAATTAAAATTGAACAATTAGCTGCTTTACTCGGCACGAAACTTTCCATTACGAGACCTTCAATACTACACAGTTCTAAAAAGAAAATTAAGAAATAACATAATACAACAGTAATTATTCTTCATCCTATAAGGTATTTCTCCCACCTCTTCGCATGCCTTCGTGGTGTAGTGGTCAGCACACTCGACGCGTATTCGAGAGGTCCGTCGATCGACGGCATTGCTCATTTCTCACAACTCCTGCTTTTAAAAAAAATTTCTAATGTCTCTACAGTGACACCCGAATAGAGAAAAGGTGGTGGATGATGATTCTCCACCACCGAGATTTGGCGATTGGGTCCCCTAATCCGCAGCCGCTCTTTAAAAGGGAGAGTATATAAGGTATTTCTCTCACCTTCTTCGCATGCCTTCATGGCGTAGTGGTCAGCACGCTGGGCGCGTATTCCAGAGGTCCATCGTTCGAGTCCCGGCGAAGGCGTTGCTCATTTTTCCTCTCTCCTGCTTTAAAAAAAGTACCTAAAGTCTCTACAATCCTATTATAATAAAATGTTGTTATATGTCCCCCACGAGCGGCAAATTTTCAGTGTAGGAATAGAATATGAGTACATATGGGAATTTTGTAGAAATACACAAATTGTGCATGATCTGCATCACTGGAAGTGACTGAATGAATTACGTAAGCTTGAAATGGTTCGAAACAAGTTTTATAGAGATTTCTTTTATTTTCGTAATCACTTTAAACAGAGTTGAGAGAAAATCATGAAGTTATTCCATTTGATGTTATGAAAACGAAAGAGAGGAAAGTAAATAATTCTTGAATGCTTGAAACCAGAGGAGGGGGAAAAACAGTTCATGCACAGCTTACGCATCTTGAAATTTATCAAATAGTTAAAATAGTTTATAGTTAGTTTATAGTTATTGTTTATAGTTAAAATATCCGGAACGCATGTAAATACTTTCGGTAGAAAGTTAATTAATTAATATTTTATATTCGAAACTAATTATTTTTTATTTGCGAAATTTATCTTGTCATAAGATATAAAATATTTGTGAATACAATTTTTCAGACAACTTTGTCGATTAATTTCTTCTGTACTCGAAATTAATTAATTTTCTTATACCCAGATTTGACAGTTTTCGTATATCCAAAATTTACCTTTTTTTAAAACATGGAAGGTATGTGAATAAAATTCAACGCACAAATGTATTAATTAATTGTTTACATCGGAAATTCATGTATAGTTCCGTTGTTACAAAATATTTCTTAAGAAGACCTAAGAACATCTTTGCTTCCATCAGCAACTCTTGTCGAAGCCTCGAACATGCAATATTTGAAAGAAAATCTTGCGTAATTTCTGCTGGAAGATATTTCACAATATATCTTGAGAAATATTGCGAAATCAGAATCTTAGATGACAGGACTTTTATTTTCCTTTCTGCAATTCATTTAGCTCTTTCTCAAAATAGAGGAACAGAAATATTCTCAGGAACTCTGTAACATATTAAAGAACATAAATCGTAAGTAGTGAATAATGTTAAAGTAACATTAGTTTCAAGAAGTTGTTTAAAAGCTGAAATGATAGTGAACTCAGAATTAATTTCCTTTTCATTGTCATCTTTTTAAAGAAAAATAAAAAGACTTCAAAATGACATTTTCTAAAGCATTCTGCATAGACTGACCCAACAAAAGTTCATTTACGTATACCTATAGCTATATATATGTTTAGAAATTAATTTTAAAGTGTTAAAAATGTGTTTTAGTGTTAAAAAGGGTTATTGTTAAAAATGTGTTTTAGTGTTGAAAAAATATCATGAATTCATAATCGAAAATTTAACAAAAATAAATTACTTTACCACAAGTTCTCATCAAAATTGAAGTTTTTCTTCTGATTTAGTAAAATTGTAGAAGATGCTGTTGATGTTCAAATATTAATAATTGTGCTTGCTATCATGCAGAATATTGAAAAGGAGAGTATTAATGCGGCTAGATAGTATGCGAACCTGATTAAGTTTAAATATGTACTTTTTACTCCATGCAAGAATTTTCGGACATTCTGTCAACTAATTAATTACGTTCGAATCGTCGAAAAGAAACTGGATAAAGAGAAATAATTTTGGAAATTCGCAGTGATTAGAATGCTTTGTTAAATTTTTTGATCGAAATGTGATTAGTACTTTCTAAGATATAGCCTGAATGCATTTACAGACATAGTGGAGAACAAGAGTTTGATTCAGAACTAGTACCTTGAGTAAAAACTATAGGCTTCAAAAAAAAAAAAAAAAAAAAAAAAAAAAAAAAAAAAAAAAAAAAAAAAAAAAAAAAA
>KK113411.1:17587-38878 GCA_000611955.2 Stegodyphus mimosarum
AAAAAAAAAAAAAAAAAGCCAGAAATTATTCAGGAAAAAAAGGCAAGTTAAAGCTCAAAGTGCAACGAATTCATTGTTGATACAGTGGTGTATTGTATACGAAAGTAATGCATGCCGATATGGTCTATGGTCTCCATACATATGAATCATTAATCATGCGAGACGCTGTTATTGGGAAAATAATTATAAGTAGTACATAGACAAGGCGCAAAATCTCGAAATAATGGTAAAAAATTGTCAAACAATATGAAGAACGGGATGCCATAAATGCTAGGAATTCACTAGTTTATTAGCTATAATTCTAAGCTTTTAATTATAAAAATTATTTACATTCATTATTTATGTACGTAGTAGTTTCATATTTTTTCCGTTAACTCAGAATCTACTCGGTGTTCGGCTGGAGTTGAAAGCCTGAATTCTTCTTTACTTCCCGGCCTTTTAATTTCTTATTTATTTGTTTATTTAGTGACAGAAGAGGTTTATGTTTTAAGAAGCTGTCTGAAAGATCCTCCTCTTCGTCAAAATAGTTCTGAAGCAGTGCAAAGCATTATCTTTGAACTGTGCCCTCATTCATTTCATCTCAGTTTACTAAGATGATCTTTGTTTGGCGATGATACAGACCTATTCCCATTTTTAATTAAATAAACTTATACTTCAGAAAAAGTAAAACCAATTTAATTTGTACTTCTTCAGGGGACGCTTGTTAGCTGCAGTTAGCATGGAACACTTTTGTATTCTCCTCCTCTTTCCCAGAAGAAACCTCTCTTTAATATGCTTCGTGTTTTTTGTCACGAGGGCTTGTAGTTCTCCAGTGAGAAATAACGTTATAGATTTATTTGTTTGTCCGATCCTCTATTTGTTATCTTCGTTTATGCATGCATGGGTTTTTAAATTTTCGTGGCACTCAAGTAAAAAGTTAAACAAATTTAGCTTCACATTTAACATGCGATGAAATTTGCCCCCCCCCCCGTAGGATACTTCTCTTGAGAAATAGCATAGTGGGATGGTACTTGTAACACCACATGGTAAAATCCTGGTGCTCCATACGCTTACTCATGCCCTATCCTGTGATTTGCGATAGGGTTGAGGTTGTTATATGGGATAATTTTCGGTTTGTACGCGCGTTCTTTATGCTAGGCACCAGTGTATTTATTCTCAGTCTGAAGACAGATGCATCTGAAATTCATTCTTCAGAGCAGATAGTCGTGTGGCCATCTACTGCATTATTTTGAAGGTGTTGAGTAAGGTTGTTCGTCTCAGAAGACGTCAGCAGTAGAGAAGAGTTCTGATTTGCTTCAGCATTACAATGCTCTGACTCACAGAGCACTAAGTTTGCGGCAACCCTGTTGGCAAGTTTTGTTGACCGTCATATTTCGGCTAATGGCTGAAACAAAACCCCAACTTGTCTTTTTTCAAGATTTGAGATCTTATCACTTAGTTACTTATTTCTCTGGCAGAAATTTTGTGTAAGGTATAATTTTAGTTCCAAAACCTTTGTATCAATAAATTCTTTTTTTGCAGAAGAATAATTGTTATTGACTGTCGAAAACAATCGAAAATTCCTAAAAATTCTTCATAATCTTGTAGATGAAAAAAATGTATGAAACTGATTATATGTATTTTATTTTTCTATCAATTTTGCTGGAAAGTGTAAAAAAAAACTGTATTTATGCAGAAGAATTTGATCCGAAAGTTTCCTTAAGAAGATGAGAACGCTAGATTCATCCGCCGGGATGTTCCGTATCAAAATTGGAAGGACTCTTGCCAACTCCACCCGACTTATTGTCACCTGTAAGATCCCAAAATCCTGGCCAGATATAAGGTCTACCTCATCCACTTTACACACAGTAAGTTCGGAGTCATAGTCTGGTTCATAGAAATACCAGTCGCATTGTTATTATTTTTTAACTGTCAAATACTTCTCGAAAAGTTTTTTGAATGTTCTATGAATTTTTTTGTAATAAATTGCTCTCTACCTGCAAAGAAAGGTAGAGAGCAATTTATTACAAATTATGCACTTTAATTTCAATGTCTATTAGTTTCCAATAATTAAATCTGAAGTTTTTATGGCTTAGTTTAATCTGTAAATCTACACTAGGACACTTTTTTTGTTTCTTTCGTTTCTGAATGAAAAAATTTAATTTTTATCCCTTATTTATGCTAACGTGCATCAATATTGAGTAAAATCTATAATTACTTTCACTGTACGATTTTGCGCATTAAAAATGATAAATACCTAAATATGTATTATCTAAATGCAAACTATCTAATAACACCTAAGAAACAAATTACAAATAATCCTTTTTAACCCGCGTTAACAAAAAAAGAGTTTTTGTTTCTTATTTAATATGTTCGTATAAACTTTTCCCAGCTTAAATGTTTCCAGAAGATTTTACTCTTGATACAAACAAATGCATAACAAACTGTAATTTCTTATTAGATATTCTGAAAATTCTGAGTATTTCAGTGCGGTGGAATATTTGAATAGAAACGAAATAATACGGAAGAAGAAGTGTAAATGAAAATTAATGTCGATTAACGAATTGAATAGAAATCAGATCATCAGGTCATTACATGATTTATCATGTGATGTTTTGTAAAGTCATAAGTTTTTTTTTAGCAGGAGGCCGGAAAAGTGTACACTGCTCTCATTGAGACTCGAACCCTAGACCTCTCAAATACGCGTCAAGTATGCTTCCAATTAGACCAAGAAGGCACGTGGAAAGGAGAGAGAAAATACCTTATAGTCTTGATATGAGCATAAAAATTACTTCATTCTTCTCTTTAAAAACTATTGCAAAAACTACACTTCCTCTTAAAATCAGAAATGCGTTTGACGTTAAAGTTTCAGCGGCATTGTGCATAAGGGTGTTTCATTTTTCCAGAAACGTGATTTTCATATGATTTTGTTTAAGCCCCTGGTCTCGATGATTTCAAGAAGATTGGAAAATATTTAGGGGTTGCATTTTTATCTCAAATTAATGAAATTTCTAATATTAAAGTGCTTTGTACTAATGGTTTCTCATGCATTTCTTTCATCTTTTGCAGGTAAGTGAACTTTAAAATGGAAACCAAAAGAGGATTTTGGCTGTTACAAAAGATGCCGAGTGGTGAGGTTTTAGGAACTCGGCTCCCTACAAATGAACAAGTACTTTTAGTTTTTATTTATTACCACAAGGAAATGAAAGAAACAGTTTCGGATGCTGCTAAATCTACCAGTACTAAACTACAAGAAAGTTGAGGAAAGCAAATGTCCGTGTGGAGGAAAGCAAATATCCCTGTGAAGAATGAGAAGAATATCCATGCTGGTATACAGAAGCTGTACAAGGAATATCAAAATCGAAAGGAAATCGAAGAGTAACTCTTTGAAAATCTTCCTTATTTCATCTTGCATTGGGGTACTAAACTGTTGCCCTCAGTTGCCCACGGGAATGTCAAAACTTTGGAAGACAGAGTTGCAGTTCTAGTGACTGGCAAAGATTTTGAGCATTTGCTTGGTGTGTCTGTTGCCCTGAAAGTCACTGTGAGCAGATGGCTCAAGTAGTTCTTCGGGAAGCGGACCAATTTGGACTACTTGACAATATCATATGCATGTCTTTTGATACTTTAGCACCTAATACAAGACTGATCCAAGGGTCATGTACCAGAATTAAAAGGCAATTCGGACAAACATTGTTGTGGTTGGTTTGCCATCATCACACCCATGAACAAATACTGAAAGGAGTATTGTGGCATACAATGAAGCGGTCCTGACACCCAGTTTTCGGAAATTCCAAAGTCTGTGGACTTCACTTGATCAGAAATCATATACGACAATGCTGGAGGAAAACATGTCATGTGCGAGGCTTTCTAGAAGGACAAAGAGTGAAAATGGTTAACTACATACAAAATATCTTAAAAGACGGAAGTCATCTAAGAGAATCCTACAAAGAGTTATTACAACTCTCACACCTGTATGTAGGAGGTTGGTCTCAAAACATCTTCAGTTTCAGATCCTAGGGCTCTGCATCAAAAAAGGTGGATGGCAAAAGTAATATATGCACTTAAAATTATTCTCTTCACTAAACAGTTGAATATTCCTCAACGAGGATTGAAAAGGAAGGAAATAAGTTGCAGATTTTGTCAGCCTCATAAATGTTTGCTTTTAGCACGAGATAGTTGTAAGTCTCGTATAAGATGGGTATATATATGGATAAGATGGGTATATATACCTCGTATAAGATGGGTATTTTACAGGTATAAGTATAAGATGGGCTCCAAAGAATGATTTGGATATGCTACAGCTTCTGAGCACTTACTCAGATACAGATGTCGAAAAACGTGCTCTCGCAGTTGATAAAAAGACACCTCTGTCAGAAACAAACGTAGGATTGGCTTCTTCTGGACGAACGTATTACTCAAGCTGATAAGGAAAATATGACAAAAAATTTGGAAAACAAACCTACGAAGAAAAAGGAAATGAAACGATTAGAGCGCGAAAACCTAGGTTTTGAAGAAAAAGACCTGAGTCATTCTATTTCTAATACAAAAAAAGACGTTCGTTGAACTGTTCGGGACCCACGACGTGACAGAATACTGCAGTGATTCTCTAAGAAACCATGTGAATGCTCTTAAGGTGGTCAATGATACCACAGAAAGAAGAATTGCTCTCATAAGACATTTTAACGAATCGGTGGGACAAAAAACAAAAATAGTTCTTGTTGAGGGTAGTGGAGCATCACAGAAATATTTTCGTCAGGTGAACAAAAGAAGGGATTGCATCGTTCAAAGATGATTAATATAATACACGTTTTGCCTATCATACTATCTGCTAAATCTTAGCGTCTAGTTTAAAAATTATTTTAATTCTGTGATTTCGAGGTTTCCCAATAAAAGTAATTAACAAAAATTGTACATTTTTTGCGTTACAAAATGAAAACCCTGTTGTACATGTGATAAAAATTAATAATAAAATCGAAATATTAGTATGTCTATTATTACCACTACCACTACTATTACTAGTACTATTAACTATTATGAATAGTAATAATATTTATCGTAAATCTTTTCTGCAAGGTATACCAGTGAAATAAAATCACAACTGTGTCTTGAATAATTCTTTTCGACTTCAAACAAGCCCACGAGTCCCTAAATGGCAATGATTTCGGACGAAATAATGTCGTAGTAATTTTTCTTACTACTTGGCTTTGCCGTTTTGGATAGCTTATTTTAAATGTAAGATTTTATGTTCACTAAATATTTAATGGTGGCTATCATTCTTTCTAATTTCTTGCGATTATTATTAGAGAAATTTAGAGAAATTCTGTAACAAAAATGATCTATTAGTAAATAAAATCATTTTATTTTAGAAAATTCTTTTTACTTTGTCTTGAGAATAAATTTTTTTGGCGGTTTTGAAAGTAATTCATTGAATAAGATGTTAAATTAGAGTGTCTTTTGAAAAAAAAATTCAGATGGCACATTACCAAGGCTTACCTAAATAAACTAAGCTTTATTCATTGCTGCGTTAGAATACTGTATCACTTATAAGGACTTATCGCTTCCCCATGCTTACTCTAGTGGCATTATAAATGTACAATGCCCTCACCAGGACTCGAACCACGGACCTCTCGAACACACGTCGAGCGTGCTGACCGTTACACCACGAAGGGATGCAAAAAAGGCGGGAGAAATACCTTATAGAGTTTATCCTTAAAAGTTAAAAAAATAACTACTAACTACAAACTTAGAAATGAACTTTTATTCATCAATATCTGAAAATAGATAAATGAATCAATCAATCAATAAATCTCTGCTGTAGTTATATTTAATTATAGTGTTAAAATCATGTTTTATCCGTTACAAGAGAGCCATAAAGTTCCATGTTTCATTTAAGTTATCAGTTGCATACATTATAAATTAAAGATATATCCGCCAGATACATTATTAACAAAAGTAAAATAAAGATTTAAATGATTGAGAAGTACGTTAATTGCTTTTGAATATTTCATCGGCAACGCTCAGAGAATAAGCTGTACGACAAGGCGCGAGAAGAAAAATAAGCTCAATTAAAGGGGCTCCGTGAAATGAGATTCTTTCTTCCCCTTCTCTCCACATTTGTTAATTTCGCCAGGACAGGATTTTCTATTTTAGGTGAAAACATCACATTTTCTTCCGGATGTTAAAAAAAACATCATTAAGCATTTCTGCAATGAATATGCAACCTCCTCAAGTGTGAGATTACGCATTTCGAAACTTGAAATTTCTATACACTCCAGCTAACTAGCTTTATTGTTTGAGAGAATGGTTCATAAACTGAAATGTAATTAAAGTTATTTCTTTGGATATATTCCATAGTAATAGAAACGTATGGTGAATCTGGGACTTTGAATAATGTTATAATGAGTTGCTTATAAAGAGGATTATTAAAGAACTGAAAGAAATGAAGAAATGCTACAATAATAATTGCAGATTACAATGCTACAATAATAATTGCAGATTATAAGAATTTTAAAAGAGAGTTTTAAAGACCTTATTGTTGCAACTCATGTCAAAATATTACACTGAAATTTAATGAGTAAAGTGACTCAAAATTACATTAAAATTGGATAACACAAGGTTTCTCTCAAAACGGAACAAAAGGACATTTAACGAAGAATTATTACCTGAATTATTAACATGGAAATAAAGATTTAAAAAAGCATTTTTAGAGAAATTTCATACTATTTACAGTTAATCTGAAAATAACTGACTTAGTTTTTTATGTTTTCGTGTTGTTCCAAAGGATATAGATCAGAAATATTCGAAAAGTCATTTTTTACTAAGGAATATTGTTAAATCACTCGAATGATGCTAAATTTTGCAGTGTCGTCGAGAAAGGGGTAACCAATGGCATAAACAAGTCTTAAAACGATTTGCATGTTTTAAAATTTCATAAAATGTTATTTTTTGAACTTAATTTATGGGATATAATATTTTTTGTTCACTTGAAAAGAATATGTAATGCAAAAAGTCACAAAAATTTCTCAACAGAAATTGTTCCAGAAGCAAGTAATTCGTGCAGCACTGTAGTTTCGAAAGTCAAACAAAACTTTCTATTCAGCTGCGAAACTGAAAACATTATTGTGCTCGTCCCATTTTCACTGGTAGATAAAAACAAAATTCTCTTTGACTTCGAGAAACACAATACTGCATATTTCTCTTACTTTAAGCTAACTCTTATTATTCATTTTTAATTTTTTTTTAAATTTTAACTTTCGAACATCTGAGATGTATAAAATGAAATTTTGTAATTAATTAAATTTATATATATTTAGACTTTCGAATATTTTATAAAACTAAACTATGAAATTGCTTTTATTCATCCTTGGAAAGAAAATTACGGCTGTGTTATTTTAAAATAGAAATAATTCAATGTGTGAGGTTGATAGAAAATCTTCCATTTCCGTTGGAGTTTAGCAAAAGATCATAAATTATTTTCCGCAAGCCTCTAGATAGCTTGCAATATTTTCAAGAAACTCCAGATTTCAAATCTAAGTGATAATTCTTTGTTTTACAGGTGACAGGTGACGGAGAACCGGGACGCCTGGTGTCTAACATAAGTAAACAGGCATATGTCCCGTGCCCTCCTCTACCTAGAGGCAACAACTCCCTGGAATTCCAGGGGGCCGCACAAGGAGTTTATATTGATCTTAAATTAAAGTTTACACTGCCATACAAGGGCTGATGAGGGATACATTGACTATTAGGTTGGATTACAGATTTTAGATTTGCGAGGTATACATTACATCATATAACATACTGGTAACATATAGAAAGACACATAAACATAATACATAAACATAACATATAAACATACATGACACATAAACACTATTTGGTGACGTCTTATTGTTTCTGAGGAATGATTAGGATTTTGTTTGGGGATGGCAAGTTAAAGGCTGTATTGCCTTAGATGCGGAGAAGTATGTATTTACTTATACATATGCGACGGTGCCACTTGAGGTTGAGTGATGCCAGACCCTGTATTAGTGGGACTGGCATATGTCTTGCCCCAGGACATATATCTGGCTGATAATTCTGCAGATGGTGTTAACTGTGCCTTTGTTCTTAACGATGAATAGTTTAAAGGCTGTTTGGTTGTCCGCTGGCAAGTGGAAGTGATTATCCTCCGTGAGCGGGCATTCGAAGATGTAATGGTCTGGGGTTCCGAGCGACCCAGAGACGCACAAGCCAGTATCGGAGATGCCGAATCATTCAAAATAGCAGGGAAAGGGCCCGTGCCTCGTCATGTAATTAGTGATGAGAGGTATGGAGTATTGACGCTCCATTTTCACTCTAGGCAGAAACATGTGAGTTCCGTGACCCGTAACACATGTCTCCCATTCTGTTTGCCACTTCTGCAGGCCTTTTTCCTCTTTGTTTTACAAATAAGATCTTGGGAATAAAATTTTTTCATCTTTTTTGAATGGTTTGGAAAATTGCACCACGGTTGAAGTTCGTTACATAAGAAGCTCATAGGAGACCGACAAAATTACGGGTAATCTCCAGTTCTGATCTGAAAACCATGTTACCTAAAATTCAGAAAAACTCCATATTACTGTAAAGCTGTAAAACCTATTTTGAGAAAATGATAATGCAGCGAATTTAGAGAAATCTTAGCCTTAGAACTTGTAAGGTATTTTCTCCCTCCTTTCCGTATGCCATCGCGGTGTAACTGGAAGCACGCTTGGCGCGCATTAGGAAGGTCCGCAGTTCGAAAACCGGAGAGAGAATTACACAGTTTTCAAATTCCTGCATCGATATAACCTAATGACTCTACAAGTGACGCCCGAACTGCGATAATTCATCACTACCAAGATTCGGCGACTAGGTCTCCTAATACCAAGTCGCTCTTTAAAAGGGGCAGTATAAAAAATATTTTCCCCCTCCTTTTCGTGGTGTAACTAAAAGCATGCTCGACGCATACTCGGGAAGTCCGGAGTTTGAATCCCGGTGAGGGCAATGCACATTTTTTACGTTCTTGCATTGATGTAACTTAATGGTTCTACAAACTTAGTAATATTTAAACGCTTAGCAATAAAATCATAGATTCACAAAATTTTAATTAATGAAACGAAATGCCAATTACATGTAAAAGCTTCAAAAAATTAAAATAAGACATTTTGATATATGTAAATGAATATCACTTACCATACTATACATCTGTTATGAAGTTTTTCAATGAAATCAGAATCTTCTCCAGATATCACAGTTTAAATAATTTTAGTAACAATAATACTTCGTATGTGGTATTTATTTCCTTCCTACGTCATTTAAATTTTCCAGACACTTTTGCCTCTACGTTTTTCAGCAACTCATAATCAAAGACAAAGATGCAATGATATTTATAATAGCTCAGACGTTTTACGCATTATTTGTTCATAAAAGTTGCAGAAAGAAACCGTAAACCAAAGAATCTGTATTTAGTAACAGAAGATACATATTTCAAATTCATTTATCAAAGCTAAAAATGATAAACATTTGACAGAATGTCAATTTATTAGGAATGAATCTCTTTCCAGTCAATACCACAAATTTATGAAGGACTATCGACAACTTGGTCATATGGAATTGATTCCAAAAAACGAAATTGATGTTCCAGCTAATTCTAGTTTCTACCTTCCGCACCATTCCGTTCCGGATAAAAATGGTGATAAATTTCGAGTAGTATTTGATGGTTCTGCTAAATCTTCTAGCGGTATTTCTCTTAATGAGAAATTGATGGTTGGTCCACAGTTGCAGCCTGATCTGACAACATTAATTATTCGTTTTAGAATTCACAGAATAGCTGTAACTGCCGACATAGAAAAAATGTACAGACAAATCATACTACAAGATGCAGACTTTCAAAGAATAGTCTGGCGCGATTCACCGTTTAAACCAATTCAGGATTTTCGATTAACTAGGATTGCTTACGGTACTGCATCAGCACCGTACCTTGCAGTGAAATGTTTACAGCAGTTAGCAATAGAAGAAGCAAAGAATTTTCATTTGGCTTCTAAGACATGTCAGGTATTCTCAGGGTGGGCGGTCTCTTGCGACATGCAAACCTTGCATATGGCATTAGGCATCCTATTTTGCTGACTAAGAAGCACATTTTAACTCATCTCATTATTAGACATTACCATGAAATACTTTTGCATGCAGGTCCACATCTCATGCAATCTTGTATTCAAGAACAGTATTGGATTATAGGTGCTAGAGCTGTTATCAGAGATTTAGTTAGAAAATGTATAAAGTGTTGTAGAATTAGAGCATGTGTCACTAATCAAATGATGAGCGATTTGCCTTCTAGTCGTGTTTCCCCTGCTCCTGCGTTTTTGCGCTGTGGAGTGGATTACGCAGGTCCTTTTCAAATTAAAGCAAATAAAGGTCGAGGCTCTAGATCATTCAAGGCATATATAGCTCTATTTGTTTGTTTTACGACAAGAGCTATTCATTTAGAATTGATAACTGATCTTTCATCAGATGCTTTTATTGCAGCCCTTAAGAGGTTCATTTCCCGTAGGGGTAAAAGTAGTGATATATATAGCGATTGCGGTTCCAATTTTGTTGGAGCAAAACGCAAACTTATGGAATTTGAAAGACTTGCTAGATCTACAGCTTATAACAAAAACGTTAGCAGATATTTGGCTGATAGTGGCATTAAATGGCATCTAAACGTTCCAGGTGCGCCACATATGGGTGGACTCTGGGAAGCCGGTATAAAATCAACAAAATATCATTTGAAACGAGTAGTTGGTGAAGCGAGATTGACATATGAAGAATTTGAAACATTTCTCATACAAATAGAAGCTTGTCTTAACTCGCGACCTTTAACAAATTTGTCTGATGATCCAAATGACTTATCAGCATTAACGCCTGGTCATTTTCTTATTGGTAGATCATTAACAAGTATTCCTGAACCAAATTACATTGAAGCTAATGTTTCCCATCTTACTAGATGGCAACATATTCAAAAAATGGTTCAACAATTTTGGAAACGTTGGCACAAGGAATATCTGTGTCGATTACAACAACGACCAAAATGGCTTCTGCCAACTAAAAATTTTCAAGTTAATGATCTGTGTCTCATAAAGGATGATAACTTACCCCCCACTAAATGGAAAATGGGTAGAATTACTCAGTTACATCCTGGTTCTGATAACAATGTTAGGGTTGTGACTATTAGAACTTCAGATGGCATGGTCAAAAGAAATATTACAAAATTGTGTGTATTACCAATTTGAGTTTTAATTCATATGTTTTATAAATTAAGCATTATGTCATGATTTATTGTATTGTTTTAAATTTGAGTTGTGGCTACTGAATGTTGAAATAGTATTTCAAGGTGGGCGGCATGTTCGCGCCTTATGTAAATTTTGAATTTGTTCTCTGCAAGAGGGCGCCTGCGAGCGCCGAACTATATCTACTGTACCAACTTGTTCTTCTTACGGCCAAATAAACACAGTAACGAACGTCTGTGTCTACTTTCCATCCACCTCAACATACTTTATATTTCATGATTTTGCATGTTTTTTTTAATTAAGCTATGAATTAGTATCTCGTTAATATCAAGTACATGATTATTTGTTATGATTCCTGCAATTTTACCTCATACCAGAAACTTATGGAAACAATGAAATTCATAAAAATACCTTTTCTTCCCCAGTTTTCTTAATTTTGTATTTTGAGCATTGACCGTAATATATATTTATTTTCTCGACCCTGGCTGTTGTTTTAAAATAAAGTGTTTATTATCACGCGAAATGTTAATGCGTCTTTTAAGCCGGAGTAAAAAACAGGTCGATAACGATTTTCCTTATTTTTTTCCTCTACATGCTTTACAGTTTTTACTTTAATTATAAAAATGAGTATTTTAAAGCGCAGTTACTAAAAAAAATAAGAAAACTGTTTTGAAGAAAAACCGATTAATTATTTATAAAACAATTCTGCTTTACTTTTTTCTAATCCTTTCAGTTTTTTTGTTTTTTACAATCGAAAAGAGAGTTGTTGGGAAATACTGATTCTCGAAAGCAGTGGGCATTGCAAAATAGTCTAAATGATTAGAAAAAAAAACTAAGTTATTCCTATTTCCCTGTATAATATTTCGCTTTCGGTTGCATCAAACAAAACAGAAAATCGCTTTCATGTTTCGAAGTAAAATATGTGATGCATAATTTTACTGCACGGTCATAATATAGATAACAATTCATGTTACATTAACCTATTTTTCATTGCCATTTACTCACTTTGGGAAATATCACATGCAACGAAATCTCGAATTTAATTTAATGTTATTTATTCCTCAAATAATGTGAGACACAAATAAAAGTAACTCAATTAATATAAATCTGAAATAGGTGGAACCTAAATTTAATTGTGATTATTTTAAACTACCGATATTCTTACATTACAAATTCTTTTGAACGTAAGGAATGTCAGTAATATATAGAACACTTAGTTACTCATGTTGCTGCAGTACGTGTAGGAAAACTGGAAAGCACAGGTAGTCTAATAATTGTTCTTTATACCATAAAAAACGACTTTACCAACATTTTAAATGATTAATATGTAATATATTGTGTAAAATAACAGTTAGCTACGTACAGGATGCTTTAAAATGTATATACGCATCGAAATATGTTGAAACCTTATATCTTCCGCTTGCTTTGGCGCTGAAAAACGATCTCATACAGCTTTACTATTGCAACGGGAGCCGACATAATTGAAGTGCTTCTTATTCGAGACTTCACGACTTCTAATCTTCTTCTAAAATCTTTGTTTTGGTGTTTCCCGTTTGATTCTACAATGCTTTGGATTTCGATTCAGAGCTATGGTATCATCGGTTCCTTCGCTATGTACATGTAAACCAACACTATTAAAACTTCCCAACATTGAAAACTATATTGTTGTTGTTGCTTTTATCAAGCAGGAAAATCGACATTGACATCAATATTGTCTGAACTTCTGTGGGAAGCATAAGAATTCTAAAAGAGTTAACAAATTATCGACTGTTTCATATAGGAAATGAACAAGCCACTTCTGCGTATTAAGACTGTGCGGAGACACTATGGATGTTTTGTTGTGTTATGATTTTCCCGAAAGATACAAATTACCTTTATATTCCCTAGTTTACAAAATAATTATAAAAGTTTCTTAAATGGTTCCTTAAATTTCTTTAATAATGTATAGTTCAAAATTAAAAAAATAATAATAATTTAAAAGATACCAAAATTCCTATTTAACGTATTTAAAAAAATAAAAGAAAGATAATGATGACACAAAGACAGATAAAGAAATATAAAAAAGACAAAGAAAGTTAATTCATAAGAATTTCCTGGAACGAATAGTTTTTTTTGCGTAACTGCCGTTTTTAAATGCGGCCTGCTCGTTCCAAGAAATTTGTTTTAGAAAATGTGGATCACTTGCAGAACTGCACTCTTTATTCTGGATCATCCCGTGAAGTAAGCATGGATTGCTTTTTGGAATGTGTCTCTCCATTACAGAGCTTCAAAACGCGTTGATCACTTGATTTTAAAATTCCATTAGCTTTTCTTGCTTTGTGAGGCTCTTTCAGAAATTTTGCAAATTCAATGAATTTTGTAAAGCTTCTAAAATTCTTCGTGACTTGATAATGTAAGATGAGAATTTCTCTTTATTTCGATTCTTCTCTCAGTACTCCTTACTTTACGTTATAAAATCTTGGAGAACATAGCACGAAGCTGCAGTTTGTTTAGTCCACCGACAGAAGACAAATCTCTGACAAGCGCATTACCGAGAGAAACAGCTATTCTGCCGATCGCGAAATGAAAAAAAATTCCGCTTGCTTCAAACTTTACGTTAAGTCAAATCACGTAAGCAGATCTGTTTTAAACTCTAAATTGTCTTCGCTCTTTAACTGCATTTTCAATCTTCCAATAGCATTTTAGGAGAACGTTTTTTGTTCAAAGCTTAGTTTAACTCCATCCACTTCATATCGGCTAAATTTAAAGGGAAGAAGAAATTAAGTGAATTATCAGCTGATTAAACTGTCTCTCTCTATATATATATGCACCGAAAATTTCTGAAAAGAAAAGTTTTCAGGAGAAAGCCTGTTGTAATTCTTTGTTTGTGATCCAAAGTGGCATTCTTTAGGTCACTTCGGCGAATACTGTTATAAATGAATAAAATAACAATATTGTAGGGTCCACTTGTCTATCTTCTGAGTGCTAACTGAACATGTAGTAAATTCTACACAAGACAAGAGCGAAAAGAACCCTTTAACCTTTCTCATGTGTACTTATATAATCTTTTAAAATTCACAATGCGTCGACTTGACGCTAACGACGCCTCACTCGGTCGGTAAACCAAATATGGATATGGATATGGTGAAGTGTGGTAGACACCCATTGTTTAACCATTGGCAATGTGGGTGTTGTCCAGGCACGCTAATTATCCAGATAGTTACACCCTACTGGGCTCACAGGAGACCTTGCCAGGCGTTGCTTGAAATGCTTTGTATTACCGCAGGCAGTGCCTTTCTTTCTCTATTATATATTGATGTTTTCAGAGTTGGTGCCTTTCGCACTTACATGCTATGGAAGACAGCTCCAGGTCTGCTTACATACAATGTTTTAAGTAATATCTTTGTTGTGTTATTCTGTGCTGTGTTGCATAAATCAGTGCCTCTTGTGGACAGGAAGTTCATTATATTTATGATTTTTTTTCTGAGATAGTTGGTTATTCTTGGTAGCATATCTTATAAAAAGAGTCATTTCACTTTCTGAATTCAGAACTTTTAAACGATGTTCAGCTGTGACAGAGTATTTAAATAAATAATATTCGGGACTACCTGTTTCTCCACATACACACTGATCTGATGTAGCTAAGTTCCTTGTATAAAAGTACGTAGGAAAGGGGCCATGCTCTGATAAGAACCACTTTATTTCTCTTGTTATTAAACTGGGTGCAGGGCCTACTTTTGGGAACAATTGATAAATCATTCTTCCTTGTTCGGCGTTGTTCCACCAGTTCTGCCATTCAGTTTTAGATTTGTTGCTTATGATTTTTTTAAGATGCGAGCCAGGCCATGGTACTGATAAGTTTTGTGCGTTTTGACCCCTAGCTGCTTCTTTGGCTAGCTGGATAGAAGCTGAATATGCCTCGTTGCCTTTTATTCCTGCATGTGTCTTCAGCCAAGTGACAAAGAAGTGTTGATTTTGTGTTGCTGAAGTTTTTTCTGTAATCTTTTGGATTAATTTTGATCGGTAGTGCGGGCTTACGATGGTATGCATCGCTGAAAGACTGTCTGTGAAGATATATACTGTGTTTAGGAAGTTTGTGATGCTGTATTTTATTGCTTGAAGGAGCGCTACTGATTCCGCTTGGAATACACTATTTTGTTGATCTAGGTGGAACTTTCGTTCTGTTGTCGAGTTGGGATCTAGGTAAATTTTGATTGCGCTGCATATGGGTGTGCCGGTGTCTCGTATTTCTCTGCTAAAAGTTCTAATGATTTATAAAACCTCTTCTTTCGTAGTTGTAGTACTGTTGTCTTATGGAATTTCTGTTCAACGTGTATAAAAAGTGGCGTGCTGTTAGCGATTTGCAAGAGAGTCGCATTTGATACTGTTCTATAACTTCCTTTCTAGTTGAGAAGGAAAGGTCGCTGGATTGTATGAAGCAGGAACTCAAATAGCAAGAACTAAACTAAAAATTTCAAGATATTAACAAGTAGTAGAATTACGCTACAGGGCTCGGATTATCCTGTTTCCTAAAAGAGCGTTCAAAATCTAGTGCCAGCAAATTAATAGCTGTTACGTCACGTTTAACCAGCAATAAATGCTAAGCAGAAGCTCACGCTACAAAAAATACAAGTTCGCCCAAACTCTCTAACTTTCCCTTCTAGAACGTAGTATTTAAACCTTTTCTCCTCAAAGTAGAATTTGCATTATTTCACGCTCGCTATCGGATTTAAATATCCTAGCATTGACAATTAGGAGAAATGAATGCTTATAGGAAAGCAACCTCAAATTAAATTAAATTGGTTATTTAAAATAAATATCAATCCCTACAATATAATAGCCATTTAATAAAATTCAATGTATTCAGTTTCTAACAGCTTATGCGTTCGTACTAGTACCCGGCAATGGTTCAAGTTTGCTTACGTTTCCATTTTGTTGCTTCAAATGAAAAATAATAAAACTTAATTATTCATGTGGAAATTGTTGGAGGAATGTTATATGTTGGATCTAAGGCAGAAATAGAAGCTGAATATGGGATGTAATGGAATATCTTATCTGTTTATATTAAAATCTATAATTGGAAATCTAAGACAGCCTATCTAGCACACATTTTGATTGTGGAAAAGTATGTAACAGTCCTTCATCACGATCATATCAAATTTGAGAAAATTTCAGATCAGACCATTAAGAAGCTAGTACAGAAATCAAGAAATGTCCTGAAGAAACTGCTGAAGGATTGTCCCTGAAATCAAGGGGGAAACTTACCAAATAACGTGTATAACAAATACAAAGTCTATGAGAAATACAAAGCATAAAGATTTCCAATGGGATTTACTCGTATTGCCAATGAGCACCTTTATTCACGCTCATCGGCAAATTTCTTATTCAGATAAAAGATCCTGAGATAGATATTTGCCAATGAGTAAGTTGATACTTTCAACTACAGTAACTGAATTTGCTCAAGTAATATTTCTTTCTTTTTCTACAAGTCTCTTTAAAGAATTTCGAATAGTTTCCTTAGTCCCTACGAATTCAAATTAACCATAGTCTACGATACTGATAGCAGAAAATAGTTAGCAGTTCCCATATTCACAGAAATTGTATTAATTGTTTTTCTTGTACGAAGTAAAAAGGAAGGATTGTAATCGCGAAAAATTTCGGGTGTCATATTTCAACGAAAATATCCATTTTGACCGCTATGGAATGCAATCTAACGATGTTTTTGTTTGAGATCCGTACGTTAGGACAGAATAAAGGGCTCTTTTTAATCCCAAAAAATTATAAAACTGATTTAAAATGAATTCTAAAGATATTTTTCCGTGATGTCTTACATATGTACGTACGTATGCATGTATGTATCTCGCATAACTCAAAAACGTGTAACCTCAGAACGTTGAAGTTTTGTATATAGGACTGCTATAACATGTAGATGTGCACCTCCTAATTTGGTTGCAATCGGCAGAACTAAAAGTATATATGTATATATATATCCACTCTGTTACTCGGCTCAGTGAGCTCAGCGTTTTTATTCATTATTTTTATTGTATTTATTGTTATTTATTTTTATTATTATTTATTGTATTCATTATTCGTTTATTATTTATTATTTTTATTGTAGGTTGGTAAACTGTGCATTTTTTGTTTTAAAAATGATTGAATATGTTGTTCTTATCTTCGGGTTAAGGTTTTGATGCCTTTAATGCATCCAAGAATTATAGAATTAGCAACAATTTAAAAGTTGCGTAAGTGCGACTAAGCCTAATCACTTTTCTCATGGAAGTCATATTTGTTTACATTTGAAACTTAGGAGAATAGTGGATTTGTTGCCAATCTAGAGAAATTAAGCTTCACAACAAAAAAGATAACGTATTCTTTTATTATTGCGAATTAAATCATGCTTAATCCATTCAGGATTTTATTCGAGGAAATAAGTGTTTAAGATTCACTTCGTAATTTTTAATATAGATGTTTTAAGTTTTTATGTATTTTTGCATTATCGTGAAGGGAGAACTGAATTAAGTGAATAAGAAATACTGAATCATCTGTGAAAAACTGTTTCTTTTTATTTGTTTCTTTAATTTCTTTTGTTCATCGTTTTAGATTTATTACAGTATTTGATAGAAAATGTGGCAACGATTAAGTAATGCTCCAGATGATATACATAATTTTTGTGCATTCTGAGTTACCAAATGAATGAGATGTAACGCTGTTAAGTGAAGCTAGCGCCAGAGTGTCGCTATGGTAAACAAATATAGTGAATTTTAAAAAGTGCATTTACTCTATTGTGGTTTATGCGCTATCCATGAAGTATTCAATTCAGTAAGTTTAAATGAAATGCAAAGTGCGTATAATTTAGTATTCCGTACAAGAAAGACATGAGAAAGACATACATGAGATTTTTTTCATTTGTTTCTTAATCACATACAGTTTAAACAATCAATCTCCGTCGAGTTAATTTTTGAATATATCCAGGTTTTATGTTAATGTTAAAATCATCTCTTGTCATTTAAGCAGGGAGCTAGTTCTATTCGCTCTTGTTCAAGGATATTGAAACCGTTTCCCAGAGATATACTGAGCTACATGGAGGTTTCGGGACTTCCCTGTGTATAACAGGAATATCGAGCCATTTGCCCTAAAACGTCCTTCACGAAAGCATTTCTGCTAAAACATATAGTCCTTTCGTGCTTTACCATATGCTAACCAACAAGCCTTAAAGGTATTTATATTTCATTTGCTGCTTATTATACGTGAATTTTTGATTTTGTTATTGATTTAAATACTTTTTTATCATTTTAAGTTTAGAATGCATTTAAAACTTAAAAAAACATTATTTATTTTTAAATTTAAGTCGTAATGTTTAATCAAGATTTTGCAAATTTTGATCTAACTCGGAAACATTTAAACTGGGAAAAGGAAACACAATACGTAGCAAAAATACACCTGAAATTTGTAGTTTTAATATTTTTATTTACAGCCGAAGAGAAAACGATAGAAGTTGAAAAATTTAACAAAAAAGCCATTATAGAATGTATCAAGTTGCCAAGAAAAAATAACATAAATGGCTGAAACCTAAGTGCCGTGGCGAAAGAAATGATTCAATGGTAGACTGCCATGAACCAAACACTACCAACGCTTCCAAATCTGTTAGTAAGTCATGTATTCAGAAGATAAATAGAGTTATTGAAATATAACCGCCTGTATGACAAAGCGCAGAAAAATAGAGAAACCAAACAAATGCATCTGCATTGATTGATGTTTTCCGTGTTCTTACCCAGCGCTTTAGTATTTTTTCTTGCTCAATGTCTGTCTACACTTCAGACTTTTATCTTTAGGATCACGTGAATACAAAAAAGTTCACTTTCTGTTAGGAATCTTGCAACAAACTTTAAGAAGAACCGTAGTGAGATTTGATCCGTGACGTAATAGGTCTGTTGTAATATGACTGTTTTGGAACGATTATCACATACTATTGAAGTGCTGTTATAGTAAGTGTTATTAAATATTTGTATTTTGTGGACGTAATCTCCAAGGGTGATTATTTATTCTGATGTTTATCAGTAGCTAAGCATTAGGTAGATGCATACAAATCCAGCGGATAGCATTAACTTCGATAAATAATCAGTTCAATCTTAATTATCACATAGTAATACTTTCCAAGGAAGCGATTCAGTATTCGATGGCATATAAATAGGTTGAAATACGTAAAGAACTCTCTCATGGCGACCACATTTTAAAGTAAGCAGTATTTAAAGAAATCATTAAAATAATTAAAACATTAGTAAGATAACCACTTCCTGATCCGAACTAGGTCGTCAAATAAGTCAGAGATAGTCAGCCTGATCCCTACCGCCCACTGGGCGATTTAAATTTTCACGGTGGGTGGAGGTTTTTGTCCGATAATGATCAAGGAAAACTAAAACATGCGCGGCTGTTTTTTTTTTTTTTTTTTTTTTTTTTTTAAAAAAAAATTTTTTTTTTTTTTTTTTTGTTTTGTTACATAGTATACACATCCCTTAAAGTTTAGTTCTCTACTTGACCATTCCCCATTCGAGCAGCATTCTCCTGTTTCTATATATTTATACGGTTTTGTTGTTTGTTAACGAATTTTCTGCTATTAAAAGTTTAATATTGAAAATTATAGTATAAATAAATGCGTAGATTTATCTATGTATATTTTACTAAACTTCTTTGCAGTTGCGCTAAATTAAGTTGTAAATTTATAAAGTATTTGTAATTAATTACTTTATAAATACATAAAACTTTGATATTTAATAAATCAGAAAAGTAGTTCTTTTAAACAAACTTTGGGCTACTAACATATTCAAATTTGTGTTACCTCTTTACTTTAACAAAATGCAGTGATAGTTGCTTTATTGATTTACAGCAACTACAAATCGCAGTTTTTTAAATCAAATTGTATTTTTGTAAAGAGTTGTGAGAATAAAATATACATTAAACCCTTCCCGACTGTGGATTTGCAGCACGCGATTTCACTTATACATGGTATCTTCTTTTAATCTGATTTATCAACGCTATAATTTAATTTAAAAAAAACGTTCATTCATCAACACTAAATGCTTGCTAGCGTAAGTTCTGGCCCGAAGTTAAAAGCAGTTTTAATGGTTTTCCATCGACTGGACGTGAACCCAAAGAAATCATACAAATTGCAAATGCAGGGAAGGAGTTCCAGAATGGAAGAAGGAGACGTCAGATAATTAATTAAGAAATGACGAATGAAAAACTGGATGACAGTTATAAGGCATTTTCTCCCCTCTTTCTGCATGTTTTCGTTGTGTAACGGTGAACACACTCGGCAGCTATTCGAGAGGTCCGAGTTCGAGACCCAGAGAGTGCACTGTTCCTTTTTCACATCTTCTGATTCAAAAATCCTGATCACTCTACAATGACTCTACAGTGGCACGCGAACTAAAAGGTGGTGGATGATAATTTTTCACCACCAGGATTTGGCGATTGGGTCCTCTAATCCCCAGTCGCCCTTTAAAGGGGGGGGTGTATATAAAGTATATTTTCTCCCTTTCTGCATGTCTTCGTGGTGTAACGATAGCACACTTGGCGCGTATTCGAGAGGTCTAGGTTCAAGTCCCGCGAAGGCATCTCTCATTTTTCACATCTTCCATATTTTTTTTAAACCATTATGGCCCTACATAGTGAAAGTAGTGGTGATGAAAAAACGTTAAAGGGTCATTAACTTTAAAGAAGTTAAATGAATCGTTAATACGAACGAATAACGAATAGTCAAACAAATAATAGAACGAATGAATATTTAACGAATTGCAAATAAAATTGTTTTATTTCCTCGTGCCATGCAGCGCGAGACGAATTTTAAGAGAAAGCTACGCCGGAAAAGAAAAAATACAGGAGCACATGCATTTAGCATTGAATAAATGGATATCTCGGTAATTTATATTTAAATTGATAAATGTAATTGACCACTGTGTTAGCTATAACCATAATTACATCCTCATTTTGCTTTGCAGAAATCTCGAAAAGCAGAATTTACTAGAAAGATCTCGGGCGGCCGATTAAAAACTATTTAAGGCCGAAG
>KK113411.1:38893-59999 GCA_000611955.2 Stegodyphus mimosarum
AGAGCGTCTCAGTTCAGTTGTTTAGTTAGTTGCTTAGTTATTGTTATTGCGTTGTTCCACGAGAATTGAGATAAGTCGGAGTTAACTTTCTCTTTAGATAACGGTTTGCAGTGGGTTGTATTTTAAAGCTTTTAGTAGTTTAAACTACTGATTATATTGCGTGATATTTTGAACACTTGTACGAATATCTCTGAGGAAAACTGCAGCATTCTGTTATATTTCTTTTGATAAGAATAAATTTATTAACCTTTTATCGAACTTGTGCCTTCAATGTATTACAAATCCGTACGCACGTAAAATGTTTTGGTGTCAGAAGAGGGACTGAATGCCAGTGACAAGAGCGATGGATGAATAATTAAGGCAGTTGGTGGCAGCCTTTGTTGCGTTTCAAGAAAAGATGGAATCTTATCAAGAATCAGTTAAAGAAGAGATGGAATCCGTTCAAGAAGAAATGAAAGCAAGACAAGAAAAGATGGGAGCAGGTCAAGAAATGATTGAAGCAGGGCAAGAAGAAATGGAAAGAGAAAGCACCTGCACAATAAAAAACAAATTTGACGCTATGGAAGGCAGAATAGACGCGGTTGAAAGTAAAGTTGGACAAATTGAAGAAAAGTTTCATCTGTCAAAGAAGAAATAGAAGAGAGAGTTTTGGCCGTGGAAAAACAAATCGATTACACAGTATCTTCTGTCAAAGACCAAATAGAAGAGAGAGTTTCTGTTGTGGAACAACGAATCGAAGGAAGAGTTTCTGCCATCCAACAACAAAATGATAATCGAACAACAAACTGATGACAGGGTTTCTGCGATCGCCAAAGAAGTTGATACCTTGAAGAAACTAGTAGCGACGGCAGGAAGCAATACAAATTTTACCGATGCCTGCTCATTCCTCTCTGAAGCTATCGACATATAATGGGAAGACCTCTCGGTAAGTGCATAAGAATTTTATATAGTGACGGAAGTGAATGGATGAGATTCACAAGCCAAGACCTGTCATCTCGCCGCTTCTCTGAGAGGATATCCTTCAGACTCTTTCCGAAAACTAACGGCTGAACTTCGAAGCTGTATCCGGCGCTTTGGGGAGAAATGTTTAAAAGACCAGAGTAGGCTTCTATTAAAATACCGTCAACGGAACGGAAATACTTCAGGAGCTGGCCACGGATGCTGAAAGGCAGTCCCATTTCGCGTTTTTGAAAAGCCCGACAGAAATAAAGGAAATCCTGTCCCTGCAGTACTTCATCGACAGCATTAGGGATCCTGAAGTACAAAAAGCTATACTAATGGCGGATGTCAAGGATTTGAAAAGCGCTTAAGTGTACGCCATGAAATTCGATGCAGCCCAGCAAGCAACTCAATCAGATCTGCTCAAGTCCAGGACTCAGTTGATCAAGTGATTGCTCGTTTAGATGATTTAAACAGATAATTCAATTCTTTAATACGGAATAGAAATGAGAAGAAACTGACTCTAAAGTGTTGGAAATGTGATATTGAAGGCCAGATACAATGGACCCTAGGGCACAGAACACCCCAGGGCACAGAAAATAAAACAGATGATTTAACCAGACAAGTCAGTGGCTTGAGATGGAATAGAAGTGACAAGAAACAAACCCAAAAGTGCTGGAATTACGGTGTTGAAGGCCATATACGGAGGAATATATACGGTGGCCATATACGTGCCCCGGAGAACACTCTAGGGCACGGAAAATGAGATCATTCCACAGCAAGGCCGCAAGAAACAAATTAGTGGCCATTTCGCGGGGCGGAGTTTGAACGATAATGAGAAACCCCATTTTAAAGCGTTCAAGATTTCTGCAGTGAGTGGCAACAGAATGGACTACTCATCAGAGAGCATATCGATGGAGTTCCTTTCAATATGACCATCGACACAGGATCGAATGTTGCCATCATTCGGAAAGATTTAACTCAGCAATATAAACTCATTTGGACGCCCTCTTGTGTTACCCTTCTATCGTGTCTGATGAAAACACCGCAAATGATGGAAAGATAAACGTAAACATCACATTTGGAAGTGCCGCCTACCATTCCACGGCATATAAGGCGGATATTACAGATCCTTGCATACTCAGATTGGATTTACGAAGGAAATACAATTCAAAAACAAGAAATTGGTTTTAGTAGCTGAGGACATAAGTATCAATCATCAGAAGGGATCATCATCTGAAAACCCCGACGCCTTGTCTGGAAGACGCCGCTCAGAAAGCTGCCGATATCATGCTATGGTCGAAGACAAGTACGAGTTGCTTAACTCGGTCACACGACAAATTACAACATCAACAACGGCTGATCGGAACCTATGGAGTGATAACGAAGTCCGGAAAGACCAGCTGAAAGACGGCAACATTAAACCCATAATTGACTTAATGGAATCATCAAACAGAAAGCCTACTGGCAGGACATTTCAATCTATAGACCTACGACAAAACAATATTGGGCTCTCTTGGACTCACTCCACATTCGAAACTGCGTCTTATACCGAAAATTCGAATCGAATGATTGAAAGGTGTTCTGATGCAGCTTATACTTACAAGATCCCGAATCCCAGACGTCCTTAAAGAACTGCATAGCAACCCTACAGACGGCCACTTCAGAATAATGAAGACTTTGCAGAGAGTTCAAGAGCGCTTCTATTGAAGTAATGCGAAGGATGACGTGAAAACTGGTGCCGACGCGTAACTTATTTCTATTTAACTGAAAATAAGCCGATTGATGCAAAATAATAAATTTATGAAATTAAAAAATTGCATGCATTGTTAAGTTTATTTTAGCTATGACATTATTTTTATATTAGTTCTTTTCAGTAACTTCTATTTCTTCCATCAGCCATTATCAGAAAGCAAATTAAATTGAGTTTAAATAGGCAGCGAATTTGTAGTTTTTTGAAAGAGTAATGGCAGCTCAAGAGCTATTTAGCCCTAAAATGTTTACCCTGTTGTGTTCCGATCTGGATTCTGATGAGAAATTTTCAATTCATCATTTTGCGAAGCTCTGAGCTGTAGTAGCTGAAGTCCGGTTAATTAGCCGTTCAAAGGTTATCTTCTATATTGTATATATTTAAATATTTGAATTTCTGAGACATTACAAGTAGCAGTGTCCAGTTTTTATCAATTTTAGGGGCACTACAAGACATAGCTGTTATTAAACATTTCAATTAAGTTTTATCTTTTGTCTGTGTTCTTCGAATTTTGACAGTTGTTTGGTTTGTCTGATAACAAAGTATTCGAAGACTATCTGCTAAAGAGGATGGATGTTTGGATACTCTTGATTATGCTTTTTTTAAACCTGCTTATTTTGATGAAAGTTCTTCAATACGTTTTTGGTACATTAAAAAATATTCAAAAAGTTTGGTTATCCTTTTCCTGCTCTTTTGCAGGGATTCAATTAACGTTTTCGTATAAGATTCCATTTTTTTCCTTTCCCGTAAGAATCACTCTAAGTACAGTTTTCTAAGAAATTTCATGTTTCCTTAATTTTCCCCTCCAACTCACTTCATACGTGTTCGATAGAATTTATATTCGGAGAATATGTATGAGTTCTGATTACTTCAGAGGAGTTGTGTAACAACTATAAACATTTATGGCAATTTGTTTGGGGTAGTTGTCCTAATAGAACTTGATCGTGTTTTACATTTCAAGTTTTTTTGCAGATGCTTTCAGATTTTCATCTGAAATATTTATAAATTTGCAATGACCTGTATTATTTTCTATAAAAACAAAGTTTCTCATCCCGGAGGCAGTTAAACCATTTAAGTCCTCACTCGAACGCTTAACATTCGACATTAGGTTTTTCGCAATCTAGCCTTCATTCGGGTTTCGCTCCATTATAATTCGTCTATCAGATTCAAACATATTAAATTTTGACCCGTTTGCAAACCCGTCGCATTGTTCCAACATTTGCTTACTGTGGATTTTGCGAACACCGGACGAATTTTCCTTGTTTTCTTGTTGATGAAGAATTTCTTTTTTCAGATCGTTCATTGCATCCATGTATTCTGATGACTTTTCTAATAGTTTCAGAGCTAACTTTTATTGCAGACTATTTTTTTAAATTCTTGCAAGTTTTACAGCACTCATTTTTGCGTTTTGTATGATTTTTTAAAGGACAAATCTCCGATTCCTTAAGTGTTATCTTGGAATATGTTTCAAACTTCAGTGTACTTTGAACAGTTCCACGTGTTTTAGTAACGAAACTAGTTAGACGCTTTACACCAAGAATATTTAGGGTATTTTAAATACTTTTACCATTTTCAACATGAATTCAAATTGAAAAAAATTAAAATTTATAATAGCATTTTCCGTTAATTTGTAGCATCCTGCTATGCACACTGCAGATATGAAACTACTGAGGTTTTTTCTCCTTCCTTTCTGCATACCTTCGTGGTATAATGGTAGTACACTCGGCGCGTATTCTAGAAGTGCAGGTTCGAGTCCCAAGGGGCATTGCTCATTTTTCATGTCTCTTGCTTCAAAATAACCTAATGACTCTACAATATTTTACTAAACACGTAAGAATTTACATGCAGGAGATAATTCTTATGATATGTTTTCATTTGAAACAAAGAATCATGACAAAAAAAATCGTCTTTCAAAATATCTCAGCAGAAGTTTCGGGTGACCGAATTATTATGTGAGTTACTGATTAATACTTTCCGAATAAATTATTTTATTATTAGGAATATTTTGACGATATTTATTTTGCAATATTCAACGCTAAAAATAGAGAAAAGATCATGTATTTTGCGAAAATATGAAGTCTGTGTTTCAATACTTAGTGTAATATTTAGGCAAATAAATTCCAAAAGTACAAGAGTCCGAAACAAAAGCGAGCCACTGTAACTGCAGTTTATCTTGACCTCAAACATAATTTTCTTCGAAAGAAAGGGGCAAGATGACTATTCTCAAAATAAAATAGTGTAGTAACGAATTAATAATAAATAAGCATTTGCAATTATTAATAGGTAATTGATAATTATAAAGAAATTTTTAATTATATATATATGTAATTAAAAGTAATATATAATATAATTAATTATACGATAATAATACGTTAATTATACATTAATATAATGAATTATACGATTAACAAAGGAGTAGTGTTCCCAACGTTTTGCGACTTACCAAAAGTTTTCTCCTGGCTCACTGGGAAGACGCAACTCATAGTCTGAGAATGTAATCTAAAGCTCAGGAAGGTTGAGCAGGTGTGAATTAACAGTTAATTAGGTTTAACCTCATAATATTGTTCAATTATTATCGTTCAGGCTAAACACGAATTACGGAGATTAATGGATAAGAATAACTACATTTCTGTTATTGCTTATGAGTTAAATATTTTCCATTTTACATGTACGCTTGGCTTACAGGAATGGAAAGCATACTGCTTTGTCCGGATGAAAAGTTAGTCAGCGTATTTGGATTTTTATAATTCTTCGCTGCATCACTCTTTTATATTTTTTAAATGAATGAAATAATTTAAAAGCAGACAAATAAACTGACGAAAATAAGAAAAATGGAAACAGAAAGAAGAACAAGAGATCCGGTTAATTGGATTTCCGGATATCCGGAGTCCGGATAGTTGGGGCTAAAGCGCATGTAATATTACTGAATAGAGAATCTTTCTTGCTGGTGCTTTTGTACACGACACGTCCGAGGATTGGTGGGTACGATTGGGCAATGACGGTGAGTGCTCTCGTTTTTGCTTTCTGTCCACTTCTTGATGATGTTTGTCGCTTTCTTGAATGAGAAGTAATCTCCTGAGTATCATCGTACTTATGGACAACATTCGAAGGAAATGGTTTCATGCATAAGCCATCAAAAGGACCTGGAAGTCTACATCAAAGCAGACAACTATTGGACTTTCTCTTCGCTCGAATCTGAATATTTGTTCTGAGGAAAACTTCTTTTTAAGGAAGATTTGATACTAATAAACATAAAAGTTATTAAATCTCTCTAAGTACTAAATTTAAAACAATTCCAATTTTTTGGTTGTTTAGTAAAATGTAGAATAACTGAAATAATCGAAATAGAGCAGGAAATTCAACTTTGAATCATTGAGCATGAAAAACAGTCATCTCTAATTTTTTTATTGCTCCGCTGCTTTTTACAGTTTAAATACACGTTTCATAACAAAAATACTATATACTAAATACTGTATACTATACTGAATTAATTAAGTATTCATATATCTTCAGGTATATAATTAAGTATATAATTATACTTGTCAGTTGTATATAATTAAGTTGTTATAATTAAGTATTCATCAGTTGTATATAATTAACTATTCATATATTCTTCAGGGTATACTATGCAAAATTGCATTGACAAGTAAATCAATGCTCAAAAGGTGATTTTTAGTTACTTGTTTTCATTCATGGATCATATCAATTAAATTTTTTATAGCACTAAAAGTGTTCAAAAAGTTACCTGAAAATGGTTTTGCAAAATTTTGCACAATCGTTAAAAAATAACAATAGCTTGTAGAGACATTAGGTTATTTTATTTCGGAAGCAGGAGGAATGAAAAATGAACAACGCCTTCGCCGGAAATCGAACCACGGACCTCTCGGTTACGCGTCGAGTGTGCATGCGGAAAAAATACCTTATATACTTCCCATTTTAAAGGGCGACTAGGGTTTGGGGAACCCAATCGCCAAATCCCGGTGTTGGAGAATCATCATCCACCACCTTTTTAGTTCGAGCGCCAGTTGTAGAGTCATTATTTTTTTTGGAAGCAGGAGAGATGAAAAATAAACACTGCCCTCGCCGGGAATCGAACGACGGATATTTCGGTTACGCGTCGAACATGCTGACGACTATATCAGGAACGCATGCGAAGGAGGTGGGAGAAATACCTTATATACTCCCCCTTTTAAAGGGCGACTGTGGATTAATGCCCCAATCGCCTGATAATGTGGTGCAGAATCATCATCCACTCCCCTTTTAGTTCGGGAGCCACGTGTAGAGACATTAGGTTACTTCGGAAGCAGAAGCATGTGAAAAATGAGCAACGCCTTCGCCAAGAATCGAACCACGGACCTCTCGGTTACCCATCGAACGTGTTGATCACTACACCACGAAGGCATGCGGAAAAAACACCTTATAAGCTTAAAGCAATACGGAAAGAAAGTTCATCATTGAACTGCAGTAAACAAAATTTTCCTGTCTGCGATTTGTTAATCAGAATTTCTTAAATAAGAAACCACAAAAAGATCCTTTCGCAACAAGGATGTGTGCTATCTATAGGAGATGTATAAGAGAAGTAAGATAATGGGAAACCCTGGAGGGATAATATTTAGTTTCCCTCCCACAGATATGCATACTTTATCAGAAGGATAGGCTAAGTTAATGATACGTGGTTTTACTTCTGTGCATTACTTCTGTTCGCATAATAAACCGTAATAGTTGAGAGGTTCGTTAACACATTAAATTTATAAGTTAGGAACATCTTATATCTTTGCACCTAAATTCAAAGATACGCGAACAGTTAATACTTTCACAAAACCAATTATAAATTCAATAACGAGTATGCAACCATTAATTGTACAAACGAACAGCTTTTGTTTTGAGGTTGCTCCGTACATTTTGTAGAAACATGCTGAATTTTGGTCGGTAATATGTACTGAAGGGAACTAAGTTGTAAGGTTTATTTTAATTAGCAGGTTACTTTTCATCTTGAGTCTTTCCTGTACTTCTACATTTTCCTCTACTTATACCAAAAATCTGATGTGTACACCACATGATTTCCTTGTACAGAATATTAAGTTATATGCATTTTTTTCTGCATTTCATTTAAGCTTATTGAATTGAATTAAATCTACTTCGACGATAGCGCATAAACCGCAATAGAATAAACGCACTCTTTAAAATTCACTATATTAATTTACCATAGCGACACTCTGGCGCTAGGATCACTTAACACCGTTACATCTCATTCATTTTATAACTCAGAATGCACAAAAATTACATCATCTGAAGAATTATCTAATCGTTGCCACATGTTCTATTCAAATAGTACAATAAATCCCAAACGACAATATGAAGAAGTTGAAATTAAACAAATGAAAAAAGATACAGTATTTCACAGGCGAATCAGTGTCGCTTACCTACTGTGCATGCGCTACTCGTAAACATTCTCCTCCATCCGAGACAGACCGGCGACAATATTTGCTGCTAATAAGAAACACTTACTTCCTCAAATTTCATTATTGATATATTTATCATTCAAATAATTCAGCTCTTACTTCGCGGCAAAGCAAAAATACGTAAAAACTCAAAGTATCTCCGTTACGAATTGGAAAATATAGAAAACCATAAGACACCAAATACAGTTAAAACAGTTAAAAAAAATTTACAATTAAAATTAGAGTTCCTGAGCAAAAACTAGCAATTCGGTCATCAGGCAAGAAGGCAGATTTTTGGTGCACAAAACTAAAAATTTCCTTTTGGCCCCACTCGGCAAAAAGACACTGAAGGTGTAGAAATAATTTCACTATTCTGATGTTTCAAATGTAAACAAATATGGCTGCTGTGATAAGAAAAATTAGACTTAGTCGCACTAAAACAACCTTTAAATTGTCGATAATTCTACAACCATTTCATGCAGATTAACTAAAGGCATAAAAACTATAACCAGAAGATAAAAACAACATAATTCAATCATTTTTAAAGCAAAAAATGGCAATTTACCAACATATAAAATAAAAATAAAAAACTGAGCTCATGGAGCCGTGTAATAGAGTGGGTATATATATATATATATATATATGTATATTTTTAGTGCGGCCGATTGCAACCAAAAAGGGAGGTGCACAACTACATGTTATAGCAGTCCTAGATACAAAATTTCAACGTTCTGAGTCTACTCGTTTTTGATGTACGCGAGATACATGCATACATACTGAAGATCCAGAAAACTAGTTTAAAATGGATTCAGAAGATATATTAAATCAGTTTCATAATTCGTTTGGGGGAAAAGTTTTTTATTCCGTTTTTACGTACAAATGTCACAGAAAAACATCACTCTATTGGATTCGATAGCTGTCAAAATGAATATTTTCGTTGAAATATGATACCCGGAATGATTCGTGATTGTAATACTTCCTTTACGTCGTACAAGGAAGTAAAAATGCAAACTAGATTCTCGTTTATTAACGAGAATCTAAGCTCAGAGAGAAAGCTTTGACAACTCAGACCCGGAAAGCTATAACTCAGATTTTACTCGTAGAAGTGCAGTGCTCATTGTTGGTGAGTTAACTTTCAGATGTAGTTACGTGAGAACGCGTGTTAGCGTAGGAGCCAGGTTATTAATTATAGTACATTTGATTTTTTATTAATCCAACTATTATTGTTTTCTGCAACGAACGGAAGTTAAATTTTATTATTCTTCTAGTTTCATAACTTACAGCCTGAAGTACCAATAAATGTTTTAGCTTCTTTTGTGTAACCTTTTTTATCACTTTTGTATTGCTTGATTTTAATCAGAGACGGGCCGAAAATTCCTCTTGTAATTTAATAATGTTAACCAGTGTTTAGATTTAAGGTAATCTGCATGTAGCTTTTAAAGGTAGCAAAACAAAATCGTTCTTGACTAACTTTATACACTCTGGACGGAAAGTATGAGATATTTTGTAACGTCACTTATTTTAATATTATAATTATTTTATCAATTCACTTTTGGGATTTATGGAGCTCATATAAAAATATATTACATTTATAGAATTCTCGTACGCTACTGCTGTGTGCGTTAACTCTTGTGCTACTAAACCAGTTTTCATAAAATTATCTATCTTAGTTTGAAATGAACGTAAAATATCCGTAATTAATATTTAAGAAAATAAAGCAAGTAAACAGCTTTTACGAACAATCGACATCAATATCTAAAATCCTTATATTTTATATCTTTAAATCACAGATAATGGTATATCTGTGAATATTTGTTTTACTTATTTTTTATTTACAAATGCCAAACATTAGCGCTTAAGTCATTAGTTCACTTGCTCTCCAGTACTTTTTAATTAGTACTAGAAATAATGTTCGAAAATCATAGGCTGGTTGGAGTCACACAAAATACAGTTTGAAGAATCCACCTCTCCAACTCTGTAGAGGTGGTCTCGCAAACAGTCATGTCCGGTCAGACGTCTAAATAGAGCTACCGCTGTCTTTCTTGGAAAACTAGAAATTAAAGTTGTCTCTTTCCCCAGAATCTGTGAATATTTGTAAATGATTGTGATTAGATATGCACTTTTGTTTCAATTGCAATTTGCTGTCTTTTGCATTTCGAAACAAAAAAATTGAAATTATTAAAAAATTGAGAAATTTGAGAACAATAAAACTGCTATTAATAAAATACATGAAATGCAAGTTATAAATTTTAAAACTGTATATAATAAAAAATGTAAGTCTCTTAAGAACAACACAAACAATAAATCAAGCCATTAAATCATGGAAATGGAGGATAATAAATGATTCATTACCTCGTCGGTTGTAGAATCAATACGACATTAGATTCTTCGCATGTGTTCGAAAATGATATTTATTCCTATTTGCTGTGAAACTAAAAAATGATATCACGTGGTCTGATATAAGTTCGAGTAGCGTAGTTAACACAGAGACCGATTGATGTGACGATCTACGTTTTATAGCCGAGCGTTCCACGGGCTTGCCTTTTTACTATTGAAATCCTTCGTTGGCGTTACTTTTTCTATATTCTATGATTCTCGTGAGAGTGTAGGCGGTTCTAAGTTGGCTAGAAGTGTTGGAAGATCATGATTTTGTTCCGAATAAAAGTTTCTGTATGAATAGTTGAAGATTCCCTGTTCCAACAAGAGTCTCAGTATCGATAACTAGTTGAGTGCTCAATCCGAGGACTAACCTTTGAAACCAAAGACTGATGTGACTGCTGCATCTGAATATAGTCTCTGCCCTTTGCGATCATGCACTCTACTGATCTCGAATGCCTAAAGTTAGAGACTTTTCTGTCTTATTTTTATTACTTATTTGTTCTTCTTACAGTCTGAAAATAAAGTCAAGTAAATGTCTCACAGTTAATAAACTGTGACTTCGGGGGGTTACAGTACATTTTTTTATTCATTATCACATCAAGCACGGCATTTGCTCATATAAATTTTAAAAGCCTTTATAACTTCTAAACAGTTTACTAAATGGGAACTGCTTGTCTTCTAGCCAAAAGGCTGACTCGAAGAAGCTCTGTAGAACTAACTGTTAATACATAAAATAAGTCTCAAGTTGAAATGAACATGAAACTGCATTAGCCAAATTTCTGACAATACAATTAAAAAATAATAAAATATTAAATTATGTGACTTGTCGTTGATTGTCAATAATACAGATTTGCTCGAAAGCTAATATCACAACTTGTTGCCGCAATGAAATTTACTGAATGAAAATTACAACATCTTTCGGATCGGGCGGGAACTAGTCAGCTTTCTAGCACTTAACGAACTCAGTCAGATATTTCGATAGTTTTCAATGTTTACTCTGAGAGTGATTTCTGCTAGAAAAACGGCAGTATTCTGTAAGAAATTCTACTGAGCTCTCGGTTAAGATTACATAAAAAATTTGTGCTTCTCTGAAAAATGTATGAAATCCTAAAATTTGTATGAAACTTAGGTATGAGCGAATAACCTAACGTAACACAGGAAAGTAATGAGCATAAAGTCAACTGTTAGTAAAATACAAATCATAAGAATTGCAAAGCTTCTTACATTTTACATTATTAAAATATGAAACTTTTATTTAAAAAAATTATTTATAAAAAAATATTGATTTATTGATTTATTTTCTTCTGCGGTATGCTTAAAGGAGCATACGAGAAGAATCCGATATTCTTTTTTATTTCGAAATTTAACGGTTGTATTTTTTGTGAAATATTGTAAGAAACATTTCTAGCTATATTTAATTTTCAAATCCGTCTTATAGCTCGGTTTCTCTTACTAATGACTTAATGGATAAATAAAGCATGCTCTTTTGTGAATCCGTTTATAATTTTGATATTTGATTACTAAAAATACCAATGAATAACGATCAATGACGACAAAAATTCTCTTTCCGTGTACCAGCAAAGCCTATTGAAAAATGAATTTTTAATACCTTACGGCATGGTTGAGTTTACTGGCAGATTCCAGAGGGCTTTGTGCCAGATCCGCTTGACCTTTTCATTATTCTTTATCAATGTTTAATTCGTACTTCTACTCCGCTATAATAAATGAAGCTACCCATTTCTTTCTGTAGGTATCTGTGATAGAATATTGAGGTAATAAATACTATATTAAAAGCGAACTATGAAGGAAGATTTGAAGAGAATTAAGAAATATTTAAATCGTAAACGGTCACGCAAAGAAGAATTTAGCCACCATAGCCACGAATTGTTCTGAAGTTAAATTGCTTCATAATTAGGATATACAGATTTATTTTAGATGGGAAGGAAATAGGAGAACAATTGCAGATCATATCTACAGAGTTACAGGATTAAGTTTGTACAAAATCGAAAGAGAACACAACATTCTTTCTCATTACTCTTCAATATAGTTCAATCTGTATAAAATTCGAGACGTTCTTATAGGTTCCTTCGTAAAATTTTTCTTTTGGACTGCACTTTAAGTCTCAGGTTATGGTTTTCTAAATCTCTTTAGTGATTTTAAAATTTAATCTTTTAACTTTTAAATCTTTGAAGTGAGACTTCACTTTTAGGAATAGAAAAATGTCTGCAGGTGTCAAATCTCGTGAGTAAGAGGGATGACGGAGAATTAGCGATTTGTAATGTAGCAAAGGTCAGTTATTCCATTGAGGGTTTCTGTCCCGCTGCTTTGAATTCTTCCTAGAAGTCTATTCGTTACTTCTTTATAACTATAGGAATTCAACTTCTGTCCTACAGTGAACTATTCTCTGTGAATTATTTCTTTAACTAGCTCACAAGCGTGGTCTCTAGAGATTATTCCTGAAACCAAAGTTTCTGTGACAGTCGTGAAAGTGTTCCAGCTCAAGTAATTTGTTGTCATTTTCTCACAGGATCATAAGCAAAGTAATAAGTTTTGTCTCTGCCCATTTATTGAAAAAAATTAGATTAATTCCGACTATGCCGAAAGATTTATTGATATGCATTGATCAGCTTTGTAATCCACGGTAACAAAGTTCACTCGATCAAAGCAAACAATTAATTGAATAGATAAGTCTGCTTCATAAACAAACGATATTTTAGAAAAGCAAACTTAGAATAGAGAAACACATTTTATAAGCAAACGATATTTTAGAAAAACGAAGTTAGAACAGAAAAGTCTCTTTCATAAGCAAACGATATTTTAGAAAAGCAAACTGAGATATCATACTGATAAATGCTGTCAATATCGTTTAGCAGGTCTTCTGGAATGTGTTAAAAATAATTAATCCTAAAACTTTGTCGATATATTGTAGACCAGGAGTGGACAAATAGTTTTTTTTTTAACCGCAAGTCAAAAAGATCTTTATAAGTGCATCTGATGTCAGAGCCGTGAAAATCTTTTGCACGTTTCTATCGTTTTTAAGACGCGATAAGGGGGAACAAAATTGCCCTTTTCCAGTAGAATTTAAAAAAATTAAATTACAATTAAAAAATCATAATTTAAAAATAAGTTGCAAATACGTCAAAAACGGTATCTGTTTCTATTGGCCATCAAATGACTGACATGTATACCGTTTAATTTTTAAATCAAACGTAAGGGCTAAAATATTCTTTATCTTTTTATCTCAACCATATTCATATTTAATAGTATAATTTTTAAATTAAAGAACTAGAAATGATAGAACTGTATTCTTCGGCAAATGCATATGCTTTCTAGCGTATCTAGTGTTAGCAGTTACTATAGTCATGTGTATTTATGCGAATAAAACGTGCATCTGTAACAATAGATGTACACTCGTGCCGCTGATTTCCGCAATATGAGTAAAATTTCCAGCAGGAAAGAGACGAAAATGTCGTTGCACAGTGTTTCATAATGTGGCGGGTTAAGCAAATAAGAAGGGCCACATTCGGCGAGCGTGCCAGCTTTTGCCTACCCCTGGTATAGCCTGTAATTTTCTAGAAATTAATGTAATTATCTACATGAATTTCAGAACATTTATTCAGATTTTTTACTTTTTTATTTTGCATTTTTATGCTAAGCTTTAATCAACACACAAAATTTATGAAAAGTAAACTTAGTAATTTATACTGTGCAATTTATAATTTGTCCGCTCTTGGACAGTATAGTGATTAGCAAAGATTGACATCTCGCCGCGAGTAAAGCATATGTATTCGACTTTCGCGTAATGGGGTTATCACATCTAGCGACGGGTGGCTACAGAAGAAACGTTTCTGAGAAACGAGCTTCTCTTTCGCTTAGCACTGGAAGGTTCTAGCCGAAACCATCTTGATGGGACCTATGTCCCGGCTATGTACAAGGGACATTTTGAGACTGACACGAAAATGTTTATCTTGCAGCTGTGCCCTGCGTAGATTATTCCCAACGAGCTGGTTTTCGCGTAAGTCAACGAATCAAATACTCCGAAAGCAAAGATAGTAGAAATGTTTCTTTCAATGCGCAGTCACGGATAGCTTTCAGGTCTGACATAACTGTTTAAAGTTTGGCTTTATCTTGGTATTTTTCCCATTCTTGTGGTTGTAATATCTGTCTATCTCCTACGCCAGTGTTGGCGAACCTGTGGCACACGTATCTTGAGTTACTCGCGAGTCATAAGAGACACGCCAACGCATTTTGGATGACACGCACCCCACGTATCCAGAGAGGTCGACGGTGACAAAAAGGTGCATAATACAAAAAGGTTGTCTCTTGTAATGGTCTCGTCATTGTGAACATGCACTGCGCTTACCTCGTTCGAGGGCAATCTTAGCAGACAAGTTAATCTTTATGTGACACAGCAGCATATTAAACTAAGGGTTTTCGAATTTTGACATGCCAAGCACAAAAGTTTCCCTAGTTAACACTCTATTTGATGACACAACTAAATAACTGATGGATTCAACCTCAATGAATACTTCTGAGCTAGAGGCCGGCCATCAGTAGGAAATAAACAATCATTCGTCCGATAATTCGACTTTCTTCCTTTTAATAATAAAAACACATCACATTCGCTTCAAAAGGGCATCTCGCTTTCACGGCATTTAATGTGCAAAAAGGAAGAAAAAAACGACGGACGAAAGGACGAAAAACAGGACGAAAAAAAGATTATGAATAGGTTTATGACAGATGTTAATAGTCATTCTCCACTTTCCTCGCCTTGTATGAGGTTAAGCAACTGACTGGTTGACTTTATTTTCCATTAAAAGATACTTTCATTTAAACTGGCTCCGTCCAACTGGTATAGTGGTTAGCATAGCTGATTGTAGTGCCGAAGGGCCCGGGTTCGGATCCCGGAGAAAGATGTTTGCAAATGGATAGTGTCGATGCGGCATGGTAGCACTCTAAGTATGCGGCGAGCCGAAAGTCCTCTCGTGTGGTTTGGTGGAAGGGGAGAGGGTTGGGAGACCCTTAGACCCTCCCCGAGATGCTGTCTATCAAAATTGGAGGCGAAACTGATCCAAATCGCGCTGTCACCTGTTAGGTGCTCAAGGCTCTTGCCAACGACAGGCGTAATCTTGCGCTCCTTGCGACGAGGAATTTCGCGTGCTTGGGCTGATTTCGTCAGACAAGTGAGCATAAGTAACAGCATTTAAGCTGGCAGTTCTTTCAGACATATGACCCGTAGCATTAACAGAAACGATATGCCAAATAGGTGAGAGAGGAGAAAGAAGTGTAACCTTGGGCGTGCATGTAGCGAATTAACTGTGATGTAGTATGAATGTTGTTCAGTATTGATAGCGTGCGCCAGTAGTCCAAGCTTGTCTAGAATTAAAATTGATGGTAAACGTTTATTTGCATTTTGGTAATCTCTATTTGGTCACTTAACTGGGGCGTGCCGCTCTTTAGTCCTTATAGCAGCCAGTAGATTACGCACGAGAAATTATAGCAGATCAAGAATGCGAGATTATACAGTCTAATCTCGTTAAAAAGACACCCTTGTGACCAGGGAAATATAATCCATAATTCGGAGTGTGGGAAATATAATCCATAATTCGGAGTGAAGTATTATCGGTTGTTGTAAGAATGGGCCTTTTCAGGTAAAAAGGATCGCATAATAAACCAGTAAGTTTTTAAATATATAAAACAAATTTATGAGTAACAATTTTTATTAATCATTAAAATATATTTTAATGCATTTCTATCAAGGAATAATATAGGATAATAACTACCATATTACTGCAAAGAATAATATTTTGAAACTAATAATTGATTTCTGGAATAATTATTGATAATTCGGGCTTAGTCTAGTGCCAAATACTTTTCTGATGTTATTCTATACATAGCTTCTTGATTCTTCTATACATAGCTTATACTTTTAACAATATCCAAACGCTCTAAAACACTCCTTTTGTGAAAAACATCCGCGCAGTTACTTTCAGAAGTTACATCAACATTAAATTTCCTTCTCCATGCAACATATTAACCCCTTCATAGACATCGACAGAGTCTGAAGAAACGCCAAAACATTTTCCTCTCACGGAATGGGTTATAACGAGACTTAGAAAACACATATACTTACCTCTTTAGCGAAATGAATAATTCAAATTGTTTGCCTTCCTGATTGGTAGATGCTAATTAATTTGATAGATTTTTTAGGAGAGTAGAAAAGAAGTTAGACTCTGGGAAAAACGTTTTGAGTGTGTGATATACACATCAGTTATATATATTTTCTTTCTAAAGGACAAATATTTTTTTCATACTGCGAGCCTGAATGTGATCTGATAGTCGGAGTCATCTCTTAAAGGTGACTTAAAATCTAGTATTCATTATATAGAACTGAAATAGGAATTTTTTGTAACCAAGAAAAAGAAATCTGACAAGAAGTGGCATATATCTAGGATAACAGTGTTTCACTGTTTATTCTACTGCGTAGAGAAGATCTTTGCTTCCCATCCATACATTTCTAGTTTAGTATTACAAGCGATGGTTTTTAATAAACAATCATTGATTCACTTATCTCTGTCTTTGTATATGTAAATTGTTAAGTAGAATTCTGCATACGCGATACTGAACTATCTTTAAGAATTTTAAGTACGTGATAATTAAAATACTAGTGGAGGAGCTCTTTCTGCACTCTCAGCTAAAACTTAAAAATTTCACATCTTTTCAAAAGAATTATTTTCCATTCTTAGCTGAAAATTTAGAACGAAGTTCATTTTAAAGGTTCAAATCTTTATATTATGCACCAGTTAAATTCACTTCAAATACGGTAATCTCACAAATAATAGAAGACAAATCTTTCTTTAACAGAAGAATTAAGTTTTTGCCAAAGTATCCAACATAGAGGTTAAATAGACAACTTACTGATTTCCAAATCTAATTTGCAAGATTCATAGGGAGGTAATATTTTTTCAATTGCTTCCTCAAGATAAAACATTTTGTTATAGTCTATCTTGTGATAGAAACGTACGTCACATTCTCCGGCAACATGTTGAAAAGTAGTAAGAAGTAGTATCTACAAAAGTAAGAAATTTCCCACAGATTTATGATCTTCTAACGATACGAAATTAGATTTTAATTTAGAAATATTTTATTATATTATTTTTGAATTACTTAAACGGCAAATTCTTAGAACCTCTTTGTAAATTTATTACGCACACATTCAACTACAGCAGCAATCCAATGTACTATGATACTTTGTCATTATGCTAGTTTCAGGGCATTATTCAATGTGCTATTACTAGCACCTTAACGAAGTCCCAGTAGGAAAACCACATGTACGGAATCCTAAACGAAGATCCAAAGTTGGAGAAATGCGGGATAAAAATGAATAAAATGAGGCCGAGGCCTTGTGAATAAAATGAAGTCTTTCCAGTGAGGAGCAGAATTTTTTCGCCAGAGGAATGCAATTCTCCAATCAACTAGAATTCAAAATGGCGAACATGTGATTTATGCATCATATTCCAGATTTAAGAGAAAGTTGAAAGGCTTTTCGACCAATCAGGTATGTGAACGGTTGTCAGATGATGACTACTCCAAATTACGGATGTAGAATCGACAGCATGGTCGAGGTTTTGCGATTTCGAGTGAATGAATGGCTGTATCATATGCGTAATACAACGTACTTTGAGAACGTGGGTACTTTTAGACTCTGGATATATATGTAAAAGGTATATCATCTTATTAGATGTTTTCCTGTTGGTATTATTACATCAGAAATGTGCCAAAGTGTTTTTCTGGTCAACAATGTTTAAAGTGAAAATTTAAAGTTTTCAGATTTGCATTTATTGACTTTTCCTTTTGATTGATAATCACATTTATGATTCTTTGCAATTTGCCGCTAATGATATAAAGTTAATAGCAGAAACGTGTTGAACAAAATACGTGAATAGTTGAAACAAAATACTGTATAGTTTTCAGCAGACGTTTATTTTTATTTAGTTGCCTTCTTCAGTTGTCGATTAATAATTCAAGCATTATATCCATAGAAGTTCGCTCAGCTTATACTTTGAGTTATCTTTCATTTTGTGCAATTAAAATTAAATTCTTATGTTCAAATATCATTTATTATTTCACATTTATTTAGCATATTAACATAAAATTATTCAATGAGTTCAGCAATCATATGTTTACAATGATATATATATGCATGGAATTTTGCAACCAAATGAAATGATTCTTTTAATTTCTCTGTAAGGTATTTTTTCCTTCGTTTCTGCATGCTTTCGCAGTGTAACAGTAACATACTCGACGTGTATTCGAGAGATCCAGGTTTGAGTTTCTGCGAGGGCATCGCTCATTTTTTAGTTTAAGTGCCTCTACTGTTCTTTTACTTATTTTCATTATGTTGTGGTGACTAACCTCGTTTGTCTGATATCGGAGCAAGCTCACGAAATTTATCGTGGCAAGGAGGCAATGATTATGTCTGTCATTGTCAAGAGAATTGGGTACCATACAGGTAACTGCTCAATTCTACCCTTCCCAAATTTTGAAGAAGAACACCCCGGGGCGGTTTCGAGTGTGTCCTACACCTCTTTCTCTACCAACAATCTCTCGAGACGACTTTCGGCTCGCCGCATATATAGAGTGCCCTCATGCCACACAGACACTAGATGTTTACAAACATCCATGCCTTCTCCGGGATTCGAACACGAACCCTTAGGTTAGGTAATCAGAATCACTAACAAATATCTCGGTTTGGCAGCATTTATTTTCATCATTAGATATAGCATATAGAACTAAAGCGTTGTTCTATAACATTCCTACTTTTCTTTTTCAAGGAATAAGTTTGGATAGTTTGCGATTTCACAGAGAATCACCTGAAGTAATTTCTGTTCTAGTACGGCCATACAGACTTTAAAATCACAAGTACATATTATTTCAAAATTTAAGTTATTTTTTAATTTGGCACCCGACATCTATTTGTCTAGGAGGAGTAATATTTTCGTGGGGATTTTTAAAGTGAAACAGGCTTTTATCCATGTGAGACATGGAGAAAACATCGAAATCTACTGCAGCCAGCCGGTTCGCCTTATATGATTATGATTATCCATAAATAAAAACAAATTTAGTATGAAACTTTGTCTGCATGGAAAAGCATGCTTCATTTTGAATATACAATGTCACAAGAAAAGCCATCCTATATTTGAAACCATTAGAGCAGAAGTCAGCAAAATTCGCATAATGATTTTTAATTATATGACACTTGTCAACAACGAAGCATATTAAATTATCGATAACAAAAGGCGATATGATGCCTTTTGATGCCGATGAAGTATGTTTAATAGGTGTACGAAGCCCTATATCAACAGATATTCTCTTATGGGGCTTTGGGAATAACTGAGTTTACGTAACCTCATTAACAGCCATTGTTGATGCTCGTTACGTCCAGGAATTTCTGCTTCCATTACTGAATCTAGCTAGATGTGCTTTACGAATATGACTTGAAATTGATTTTTGATGATTACGACTGCGGAATTGGTAGAGTCAGACATACTCATTTACTTTTTGTGTTGAAATTTCTCGCGTTACTTTGCATTTATAATATAATTAAATTCATTTATTCTTAATTAATTTATCTTGCTAAACAGAATTATATACCCACTTTGAGATGTGCTGTAGATCAGGCCGTTAAGTGAGCATTCTAAGCAAAATTTAACTGGGGAAAGTAGAAAGGTACTCGAATATGGCAAAGCACTGAAGCGTTGTCTGTCTAAGGGGAGGGATGCCTTCGTGGAGGACTTTCGAGGGAAAACTGTCTCGCATTTACGTTATATATGGGAAAAACCACGAAAATCAATCATGCAGCTAACAAATTTTCCTGAATTCGAACCCAGCTTGAAATCCTAGTATTCAGCAATCTTACCCACTCGCCTATTGGCGGGGCAAATGTAATTGGGAGTGATGTTAATTAAGCGCATTTCTAAAGTATGATTTTTATATCTGTTTCAAAAAGCTGCTAAATAAAATACTTCGTATCGTGTAGCATTTTTTCCTACATTGCTAGCAAAGCAAAATAATCTTGAAAAAAGTGTTAATGAAGTTTGCACTTCAAAAGCAAATCAAAAGGGTTATACGCATGAAAATAAGGAGAATTCGGTCCATATGTAGAGTTATTATTATTTTAATTAACCAGTTTTTATGATTTAGACATTTAGGGGAAGGTAGCCTTATTTGGACCGGTATGATATACAAAGACTGATGATATCTGCGAGATTTGAGATAAGCATTTTGTTATACGTAGATGTAGAAGAGGCTAATGCAATTGTGTTTGTAAAAAACGCCTCGTGGTTACTTTGAGAGAAGTGTTATTCGTTTGGTTAAGAAGAAAATCTGTTATTTCGACATAAGTGTGAAAGCAGTTAATTCATCTAAACGTAAGTAATTATATGTCTTATTATACTATCACAAAACTTGCTTATTTATCTACAATTTGCAATTATAATTTTGCGAGGTTATGTTAGTTTGACGTTTCTGTACAATATCAAGCATTAAATATTCAAGTTTCCCCAAGTTGGACCGAAAACAGGTGCCGAAATTGAAC
>KK113411.1:60021-86074 GCA_000611955.2 Stegodyphus mimosarum
CATGAATAAATAATTAACCCTAGAATGCAGTGCACCAATAGCCTAGAAAGCAGTGGAAATAGCAAGCAGCCGCGGTTACAAATCGCGGTTATACCAAAATTTGAAAAAATCAGTTCACCAAAGTTTAACAAAATGCAGGAACATAAAAAAAAACTGGTGATTCATGGTTTTGTATGATATGTGAAGACACCAAGGAAGAAGAAATGATACAATGCATGAAATGTCACTCTTGGATACATACTCAGTGTGCTGGAGTTAGGTCTGCAATTAAAAGGTTCTTTTGTTGTAATTGCCGTTAAGAAAGCTCATGGTCCAATTTAGAAAACTACGGTCCAAATAAGGAAACCGGTTTCCTAAATTGAACCGATGACACAATGTTTTTGAATTCATTTTTCACAGTTATAATTAATTTTTAAAATTTAATAAATGGTTCTATTTTGAAGATACACTTAGTGAGTTCATTTTCTACTACTTAATTTTTATTGGCACTTCTTCCATCCTTCTATATAGTGAAAAATACAAAATTCGTCCAAATTAGGCTACTTTCCCCTACTACTTATGTAACTTCCTCTTCTGTTTCCTCAACAGAAATGTAAATAATCGAGAACAGTGATTCTTAACCTTTTTTTTTTTTTGTCGCGGCACACTTTTAACGATTTCAAAATTTAGCGGCACAGAAAGAAAAAGATAAGCTTAAAAGTTCTTTATTTACCTGCAATACACCAAAATAGTTTATGATAATAATTTTGAATGTAAAATAAAATCATATGTGCTACAAAAAGAGTAAGTAGTACGTTTATTAAGGGATTAATTAGAAGTTAATAATAAAAATACTTTTAATGAGAAATTTGAGCTTGATGTTTTTTGATAATTTCATTTATATTTGGTCGTAAAAATGGCAGTGTTACTCTCATATCATCTTTCACATTTAACAGTCTCGATATTTTATTCGTTTTTATGTTGGTTAATACTGGAAAACAAATAATATCAAATAAGACGTAGAAAATTGTAATAATATTTTTAAAGCTTTTTTGGCCATCATGGGATAATCGCATCTAATGTTAATCCAAAATGAATTAATTGATTCTTCTGAATATTTTAAAATTAAATCTGCATTATTAGAAAGCGAAATTAGTTCTTCTTCATGGAAACTTAATCCAAATCAAATACTCGTTCTCACTCGTAATCAAGTACTCGTTATCACAAATGGATTACGAACCCTAACAAATTTTTTTATATCTAAATTTGAGAAATAATGAATAATTTTCTCCTCTAATGTTGTCAAATGGTCAACAACAATTTTATGAATAACAATATTAATTTTATTAAAATCTTTTGGGACTGACTGTTCGAAATTGCCTTCCTGAGCTTTATTCTTCTATAAAGTTATTTGCTTTGGAATCCCACCAGTTTATCTGTTGAGTTTAATACATTTTCTTTCGGCCGTTGGATACTTGAATTTATGCTATTAAAAATAACAAAAAAGTCTGATAAGTAAGCTAATCTCCCATCTGCACCAATCAGAACTTCCTAATTTAAATTATGTACTGAACAGCAGCGAAAATGTTCCGAAATGCGCTCTCCTCTAGAGCACCAAAATCGGGTTGGATAAAAACAAATGGCGCGCTTATTAATATCTTAAAAACAGAATTTCGCCAATTCTCATGAGTACTGTATACTAGGATTAAACCCAATATAATTTTTACTATATACATTTCTAAAATTTGGCGGCACAGTGGTTGAGAATCCTGATTTAGAGAGCATTTAAGCTGAGGGTTTGAGTGTAAAAATGATCGTGTTTCTGCCTCTCGAGGCCAAGTTAATAGGTTTCACCAGCTCTGAAAAGCCTGTAATTCTTCGGCTGGGCGTTATTGCTTCTGATATTTAATTAGTACGTCTGTGAGAAGCTCCGAGGCAACTTAGAATTTAAAATGAATTGTACAGTCTTTGACTACTACGCTTAGTTTTAAATTTGAAATTAACTATTACTTTAAGTTTTATCGCCACATCTGATTGTTGTTTTGTTAAGCACAAGAGATGCATTTCCGATTTAAGTGCTCCGAATATCTTCACCTGTAAAAATCTTTACTGTTTGGAGTTTTAATAAAGTCTCCAAATTTTTGTTTAATAGTTTTGCTCTTCTGGCACGTTAATTCACGCATTTTACACGAGCTGTTAACGCAAAAGTACTAAGTATCTGAAAACACTCAAGAATTTCAAAATTTTTAATCTAATTATTGGTTTTTTTGGTTAGTACCTATTTGTAAAGCAATATTAAAATGGAATTCTAAGTTTTGAAACTTTTATTTTGGAAAACAGGTGAGATATTATTTTTATTTATTTAAACCCCCTGAATTTTGAGATTATAGTAATACAATCAGTAGGATGTTATTATATGATTCGTCATTATGATTTGCTTTCCGCAAATTGTTAAGATATTACGAGATGAATGAGCCTTAAGGCATAAGCAAACCCATTTTAACTGTTGCTTACTTTATCCATAATTTTCAGCCTTAACAGAGACATCAGCATCTTGATTCAGAAAGGTGACGAGAAAACATGGCGAATTAAAAAAAGAAGGGAGAAGGAAAAACAATGTGTGCGGCGTGAACGCACTCAGCTGATCAATGCTAAGTTAACAGTTTTTTAAATTGCTAGGCTCTTTATTTAATAGCCACTACAAGTGACCTTGCCCTTACAAGTTTTAATAACCACTGCAAGTGGCCGGAGGTGGTGGCCATTTTATTATGAAAGCACCTAATAGGTTGGCACCGTTGCTTCCTAAGAAGGGACGAACAGTTACAACCGTACCTTCTCCGAGATTCGATCCTGGGCCCATCGCTACGGCAGTCAGAGTCACTAACCATTACACCAGTTGGGTGGCTTTAAGTTAAGTTTGCAAGTAATGCTTTCGAAAATGAGAGTAATCCAAAACAATCTGCGTGGGGTAATTGAGCAGAGAAAAACATTTAGTTCTCTCCATGCGCTCAATGACTTAGCGTTAATATAAACATATCAAAAATTTATTCGACACAGGTCATTGGGGCTTGAAAACAAGCCTTGAACGTTGGACAGGTTACAGGTACGTCGGTTGGTCATTTTTCTTTAAAGCTTATTTGATTCATTAGTGAATTGGGGGATATAGAAGTAAATTTAAAAGAAAGAAAGCTGTAGAAATTACTTTTCTGTTTAATTCATGTGAACAAGGGACAAAAAAAATTATCGCTTGAAATTGCGGAGGAAGAGATTTATTGAATAATTATCCTACTTTAAAAATGTGGTTTAAACTTCAATACTTCTTTAGAATTTCGTTTAAAAGTAAGTTACAAAATAGCTACGAAGTCGGGCTTCTACTGGTTGCTTGAACTTCAGCTCAAGTGATGGGCATGCTACGAGACTGGTAATCAAACTCTGAAGTGTTGTTTGGAACAGCAGTTTCTTTCTAGCATAAAATAATATTCTCTAAAAACTAAATTTTATGTCGTTACTTAGTTTTACGTTACAAAATGCGGTAAGGATTGATTCGCGATCAGTATCACACGCAGATTACATTTTTCATGAAAATAAAGATATTTATTTCTTTTATTCGGATCACATTGAGTACTTTTCAATATTTATTAATTGTTTATTTGGCTAAACATATATACACATAGGTAAATATTTGAAGAATTTTTAATAGATAAATACTGTTATTGTCCTTCCAAATGTTATGAAATTAAATAATTAAATTTGAAAAAAGAATTAATATCAACAAAGAATGATAAGCTATCCAACAGGAAGACCTAAATTAAAAACAATTGAAACAAAATCTTGGGAAACAAAACAGAAACCATTAGAATTTTCGAAACAAATAACATAAAAAATCAGCTTTGCTTCTTCACCAGGATTTGGACCACCAATCTTCCTTCCCCTTGCGTATGTTTACTTGGAACTCTTAACCACTTACACCACGACAGCAGTATGGAGGATTGCAACAATGTCTTACAAAGTACACTCTGTCTTCCGAAAGAGAGGAAATTGTAACGAAATTACTTTTCCTAGTTTTATTCTAAACACAGTAATGGTTTGTACTTATCCTTCTCTCATACCTTGTACTACTTGGTAACTTAATCTGATTTTTATATATTCTAAATACATCACCGAAAAAAAATTGATCTGATATATCAACTTAACAAATGCTTAGAAAACCTTTTAGGCTAGAACCTCTGCTTTCATTTTCTTTTTTGGGCATCTTGCAAAAATGTTTGCAAGTCTGTCATTTAATAGACTTCAGACGAGCCCGATCAACTCCATTACTCACTGCAACTGTAGCTAAAACAGTGTAAGTTCGCTAATGCTGGCCTAAAGTGCATTTCTTTATCCCCGATCTCCATTATACTAAAAAGATTTCGTAACAACAAGCCATAAATCACTCGAAAACGTATTATTTCCTTCTTAGACTTGTTTGTTGCTTCGAAAATGATCATCTATTGTTTACAACAGCTTTGAAGAAAGAAAAAAAAAAGAAAACATGCTATTTTGGCTCCTGTTCAACGATAAGCAAATAAAGTTGGTTAGTGCATATTCAATTTTTCTAAAAAAGTATTTTATTTTGTTGTTTTTTTCAGTCTGTATCTTTGTTTTTAAAACAGGAGGCGAACCAAGAGGTAGTATTATGAGTGGAGTAATGTTAAAAGTACCTGTTATATGGAACTTGAGCTTATGAAAGTGTATTAGCTCTTCGAAGAGGGGATAATGAATGCTTAGTGATGAAATTTTGCTACTTCGATATAAATATTATTTTTCTTTTTTGCTTGGCATAAAATTATGAGCAACATCGAAATAAAAGTTGTATTTGTGCAGTTATCTTAATTAGATAAAAGTCTGCACGTTTTCAGTATTTATCAGCACCACCTCAAAATTGTTTTTAGAATTTAATTTATCATGCCTTGAAAGTAAAAATTTATTTATTTATTTATTGTTTACTTAATAAATGCCTATTGATAATAACTTAGCTATATTAATTTTGAGTCATTGTATATATCACGAGAAATGCAGTTACAAAATGCATGAAATATAAAAAATTTGATCTGTACATCACATGACTTTCTTGTACGGAATATTAAATTATACTAATATTTTGATGCATTTCATTTAAACTTATTTCCTCGAATTTCATTAGTTGAAGCAATTTTTAAAATTAAAATTAGAGTTTCTAGCAAAACAAGATATTCGGATAGCGGACCAGAAGGCATATTTTTCGGAGCACAGGATTGAAAGTTTACTTTTGGTCCCACTCGGCAAAAAGATACTGAAGGTGCAAAAACGCTGGCTTAATTCACTATTCTGCTAAATTTGAAATGTAAACAAATATGGCCGCTATGGTAAAAAACTTAGGCTTAGCCTCACTTAAACAACTTTTAAATTGTCGATAATTCAGCAACTATTGCATGCAGATTAACTACAGACGTTACGAAAAAAATCTCATCTGAATCCTTTTTAAAACCTCTTTGTAACCCGTTTTGGGAAAAAGAGTCTTTTATTCTGCCCTTAAGTATAGATGTTGCTCAAAAACATCGTTAAGTTTTATTCGATAGCGGTCAAAATGGATATTTACGTTGAAATATGATACTCAAAAATTTTCGCGATTACAATACTTCCTTTGCTTCGTACAAGGAAGTAAAAATGTAAAGTATGAAATATATATATATATATATATATATATTATTACCATTTTCTATTGTATACATTGTTTTTATTACAACTTCAGCTTTTCCCAATCTTGCCCATAAATTACAATTTTCTAAGCATTATTTGAGTTTTATTTACATGTTAATCTTTGCTTAGGATTCTAAGTTTAATCTTTGCTTAGGATTCTAAGTTTCTTAATGTGTAATTTTGGCACTAACGTGCTTTTTCGAATAGGATTTTAGAGGGTTTAGGATGTACTATGGCTTTTGGCATTCTTACTTGTCAATAATATATATATATATATATACATGTATAGATATATAGATAGATTTTGTTATATTTACATTTTTTTTTTCGTTACAAACAGTTATGAGTTTCAAATAAAGTACTACTTCCATTTGTTCAGTTTTACCCAAAATCTTATCAAATTTTTATATTTATGCAGAAAGGTTAAATACGGAAAGCGGAAATTTTTTTAAGTTTGATTTAAGAATTACCGTGGACGAAACTCGTCACTTTGTAAAAATAGTAATAAATAAATGTAGTAGTAATAAAAAATGGACTGAAAACACTAATAAATAGTGATAAATTGTAAATAATCGACATTATTTAAAAAATAGTAAAACGTGTGTCTGGACCTTAATTGGTGCTTATTCATTGAAAACTCATTATCGAATTTTTGGCCAGAAAACATTACCTCCCTTACTTACGCATATAGCTTGTTAGGAGGAAAAAAAATTCAATTTTTTAAATTTTGAGATGAAACAAAGTTTATTAGAGTAGAAATATTTCAGCATTTTTTTTAAATATCTCAGCATTTTACTCAGTATTAACACTTATTTCCTGCCCCAGTATAAAAATAATTATCGAAATTATTTCCCATTTTATAATCTTTTTTCTAAAAATAGCGAAAAGAGGGGAATCATTTCATTTGGAAGAGAAATGCCTGCAGTTTAGGATGATGTAAAATTTGAAACTGAGGGATTAAAAATACCCTCTCTGGGAATGTAAAAATGTCAAAACTCCATTTAATTCTCATAAAATATGAGTAAGAGAACTAATTCGAAATTTTAAAGACAGTTTTCAAGGTCCACACCTTTGGGTGCAGGTTTATACACAGTCCAGTCACATTAATGTGACCACCACGTACTTTCCATGTCAGAGTTAAATAACCAATCACAGAAGGCAGGTGGCAGCACAGTGCAGTTGAGCGTATACAAAGGGTGTGTGAGGGCTTCGGAAAACATTTCAATCGTTGGCGTAATGCAGAAACGAAGCGATTTATCCTACTTCCAAAAGGGCATGATCATTGGCTTTCGGGCCAAGGGTGGAAGCATTTCCGAAACGGCTGAGTTTGTGAACTGTTCGCGTGCCGCCGTGGTAAAAGTGTACCGTGCATGGCAAAATGGGACTGTCCAAAATCAGCGACGTGGCAAATGTGGTGCACCACGGGCCATAGATGACAGAGGCGAACGACGGTTGCGGAGATGCGTTCGGGCAGATAGACGGGCTACCGTTGAGCAACTGACCACCAAAATGAACCAAGGGGCTACCAAAAGTGTCTCCCAAAGTACTATTCAGCGAACATTGCTGCGTCTGGGCCTCCGAAGCAGACGCCTGGTTCGTGCACCTATGCTGACTGCTGTTCATCGACGGCGAAGGCTAGAATTTGCACGCCAGTACAGCAGCTGGACGTCCACTGAGTGGCGACAGGTTGCGTTTTCGGATGAATCGCGTTTTATGCTCCATCGGACAGATGGACGTTGGCGTATAAGGCGTGAAACCTCTGAAAGGAACCACCCTGCAACCATTGCCGGAACGGTCCAAGCTGGAGGCGGGAGCATTATGGTCTGGGGAATGTTTTCCTGGCATTCTCTAGGTTCACTGATCATTGTGGAAGGCACAATGGATCAATACAAGTACGCATCTGTCCTTGCGGACCATGTTCACCCCTACATGCGCATTGTTTTTCCTCAGGATGATGGCATCTTCCAGCAGGACAATGCGAGGTGCCATACAGCTGCCAGTGTACGTGCGTGGTTCGAAGAGCACCAGGATGAGTTTACCGTCCTCCCCTGGCCAGCAAACTCACCTGACTTAAACCCAATCGAGCATCTGTGGGACCATCTCGATCGAGTTGTTCGCGCCATGGATCCTCAACCGCGTAATCTAGCGCAGCTGGCCACGGCATTAGAGGCGGCATGGCTCAACATCCCAGAGAACACCTTCAGGGACCTATGTGACTCTCTTCCTGCACGTCTTGCAGCAGTCCGCTCTGCGAAAGGTGGTTATTCTGGCTTTTGACAGATGGTCACATTAATGTGACTGGACTGTGTATGTACTCCAAATTTAATGGATCCAGGTGCCTCTAGATACGTCTTTACGTGCAAAGTGATTAATAGAGGATTAAGCATAATAACCATGCCCAGTACTTTGAGCATTAAGCACACTGATCAGGCACTGAGTATAATTACTTGATTTTGCATTTTATCTGTAACACTTATAACATACTTAGAAATTAATAATTGAAAAATGCGCGCACGATGGAGTTAGTTTAGCTGAAATAAAATCAAAGTTCAAAACCATTATATGTTACTGTTTGTAAATTAAGAACAAATTCGAAAAACACGCGGTCGTGGACGGCGGCAAACATCGTGTTAATTGTGCATGCAAATGTTGCTTATTTTTATACTCACAGAACCTACAGCTGACTGAGCACGTGATTTAGCTTGCTTGGTTACAATCTGGTATTTTAGAATGGTTGAAAGAAATGGGGAATATATAATTAGCTGAAGCACCACAGTTTTGGTATCAAAAGCGCTACTTTGCGATCAAGCTGCTGGGAAAAACTGATTTTTGTTTTTGAAAGATACACGAGTTGTGTAAAATAAAATAATGGAAACACTACATTTTAAAAAGTTAATTTTATTTTTATGAGTTACACAGTAACCCGAAAAGACACCAGCGTTTTTGTGTGCTTATTTTACATACATTTTAAAGGTTGCGAAAAACTGCAAATTTCGTCTATGGTTTGTAGCACTTAATTTGCAGTGAATGAAAATGGATGATTTGATTGAGTCCCGAAGAGGTCAGACTGTTAGTACTCGGCTGTTTGGTAACCTTAGCAGCAAAAGTATTTGGGATATGGGGAATGTGTAGCGAAAGAAGTCATTTCTGAGCTTTTTGCGTCTACAGAATCCAGTTTTGATGCATACAGTACGAATGGAAGCTCATAAGCAGAAGCATTAGTGTAAGAGTTGCTGTCTCAAAACCTCTAGTGTCCAGACTAAAGGCAAAATAGAGACTATAGTGTCTTATGAACTTAAATGTCTATAGTGTCTAAATAACTGTCTTATTTAAGAATATAAAACGAGAAAAGATGAACAGTGGGGACAAGTATTGTTTTCTGGTAAATCAACTTTTATATCACTCTCACATTAGGATTTAGGACGAGCTTTTCGTGTCGAGAATACCAGCAGAAGTTTACAATCCTGATTTATCTACTTCTTATACCAAAACATAGCCGTAGTTCTGTTAAGCTTTAGGCAATTTTAACGTAGTTTGCAGCATATCCATTTTTCACCTTACATAAGAAGAAATAAATTTTAATTGACTACATAACCATTTTAAGCTATTATATCTATTTATTGCAGCAGATATTGTTTTTTGCGGGTAATCGCACCTCTCAAGATGACGGTGCCTACTCATGTCCACGTCAGATTATTAAATCGTAGTTTGAGGAGCATGAAAATGAAATTACTTGTCTTCCCTAGGCAGTACAATTACCAAAATCATTGAGCTTCTATGAACTTGTAAAGACGTTATTTTGCGCTAATCAATTCTCTTTTATTTTAACAAACTTTTCTTTCCCTTCTGATTTCAGTTTCCTGCCAGAATGCAAATTTAAATAACGTAAATGCAAATCTAAATGTGTTCGGAAAGGAAATAGTATTTAAGTAGCAGAAGTTAGGAGGTTGCAGTAGAAAAGTTAGCTACGAGTTTAGGCTAAGTGTTTGCAAGTAGCTCTGTTGCTGAATATTTTGTGCTAGCCATTTACTTTAATTCATATTGATATTCTAGACTCGGCTTTACTGTATACAGCCGAGAAAGCAGATTTGGGTTGAAGTAGGAACCAATCGTGCAGTTAAAATTTAATTGATTCTAACCTATTCTATTATTCTCTGTATTAATTTGCGTTAAGTTGTTTATCCACAAGTGATAAGTGGTGGTTAAATTGTGAGCACCGAGTGAGTGCATGCTCTGTTCAGTTTAGTTAAAATAAAAAGGTTGTTATAACTTTCGTCTGCAGTCATCTGTTTGTTTCAAGAAATAGCGAGAATTCGCTATTTCGTCTTCAGTAATATGTTCTCAAAAAGATCGAGACTCTACAAACTATGCCGGAAAACATGGCGAGATTCCTATTTTTCCCTTTTCTGTCTCTCAGAGAGATGGAGCAGCTATTGCCATTCAGAGTTTTTATGTTGAACTATCATTAAGGACTTGTATGTTTCCATTCCAAAATGTTTTCAGCCAGTTTTGGATGCGAAATGCGCTTCTGCGCTCTGTTAGATACACAATGCTTTATATTTTTAGGTATTTCTATAATTAAGGACAGCCTATATTTCAGTACAACATAATCGCGAAGCATTGCGACTAAAATTGTCATCTCAACGACATTAATATGCGGCAAAGTAAGTTCAGCTCCAGTTTTGAAGACGGGGAGAGTAATAAGTGAGACACTGTGATAGTGATAGATAGGACAGACAACATTCTACATGGCCCACCAGCGGCAGAGCGGTAAAGACGCTGAACACTGGTAGTTCGGTCCGAGGTTCGAATTCCGCAAACGGGCTGGCTGCATGGGCGTTTTCGTGGTTTTCCCCATGTGTAACATGTATACGAGCCAGTTTCTCTTAGAAAGTTCTCCACGAAGGCATCCCTCTTCTTAGGCAGATAGCCCTTGTGTGATTTGCCATAATTGAATAACCTAACCTAACCTAACCAACATTCTACATTTTAATAGTAGCTTGGCCTTTAGAATGACTGAAGGGAATTTCTCGAACAAATACTTACCAAAATTTCGACAAACGTTCTACCTACTTCCCCCTTTTTTTTCCAACCTCTCTGTGTGTTTTACACCAGTTAGCACACCAAGCTGGTTATTCGGACACCCAGTGTTGTTAGTAATGTTTCTGATCTGCACATAATTCAGACAAGGGTCATGAATTCATCATAACCAACAGACAAAAAATTTCGCCCGTCAGTGGCAAGCATCTTGGGCGCTTTATAAGTGATAGTAAAAGTTTTCTAGATTCGTCAACACTTAGAGGAATAGATACAAAGGTCTCCTGCTCTGTCCACTTTCTCAACCATTGACCTTTCTAGGAGATTTTCAGCTAGATAATATTTTAAATACCCTTACGTTGCAAAGATAATTATTTATTTACGAACATTCATGCTTTCTCCGTCATTCGAACTCCCCTCGAGAAGCAGAACATGCTCTAAATTAAACTCCCGAAACTTTCCTTTAAATCCTAATTTTTCTACCTAAATTCAATGACAGTACAGCTGCAAAACGTAAAGTAATTGGTTAGTGAAAAACAATATTATTACCCTATGAACTAAAGCAAAATTTCATATGCTCATTTGATGAAAAACATAGTTAAGATTACTCTTTTCGAATTATATGCATATCTGTATTTGTTAAGTAGATATAAGTGAACTTTAATAAACGAAGTATGTATTTAAAAAATTTGAATCTTTTTCGCAATATAATTTGAAAAAAAAAAAAAAAAAAAAAAAAAAAAAACAGCGGCATGTATTTTTTTTTTTGTTAATTTTCTCAGAATTTTTAAGCAACTTCGGACAGTGTTATACAATTTCAAGAGCTAACAATGCATAAACATAAATACGGAACATTGATTTCTTTCCGGAGAGTTAAGTCCGAATCAATTATTTTAAAATTTCACCTGAACGCTTTTAGTATAGAAGCATTATTGGTGATCCTCTGAAACTGCAAAATCGTGCTCTTTATCTAAGGAACATTTTTACTAAACACTAATAGAACTAATATTTCGAAAGTTTTGAGTTAAATATTTACCGCTTTTTAGATTTACATTACAAAAATTTCGAATAACGAAAAAATCGCGTAGATTCAAATGTCTTTTTTCTACTTTCCCATTTTGTTATTATTAGTATTGCTTTTATTACTGCTATTCTTAAAAAAGAATTGAGCGTCACTTATATTCTCGACTTTTTCTATTCCTGACGTTCTTGCTTTTTTTTTCCGTTTCAGAACAAGATGATTGTAATTCAGCGGGAAAAAGAACAGTATGTTTTCATGAGAGGCACGTGGATATACGAACATAAACATTCTAAGCGAAACTTTCCTGAGACTAACACTCATAGCTCCAGACAATGTTATTTTCCCGTGGAGATAGTTGCTTCGAAGAAGTGAAGCTCTATAGCATTACTCAAATTATGTTCTCAGGAATACTAATTTCTTTCAGTGCGGTCTTTAACGAGACAAAGTCATCAACATAGGTTTCGCTGTACGCAATGCTACATAAAGTGCATTGAAATGCTTTTTGAATTAATTAATTTTTATGTATAAATAGAAAAAAAGTGTTGTTATTCTAATTAGTATTTAATCGAACATCATTTGCAACAATAAAGAAGAGCTGATATAAGTTTCCTTTATTGTGAGTTGTAAATGTAAGTTGCGGTTCTTAGCAAATATTTTAATTAATATCTTAGAGGATTACTTAAATTTACATCTTGGAGGATTATTAAATATTTTAATTAACGTCTTAGAGTATTTCATTGAAAGACGTATTATTTTAAGTATATATGTTGGCAAGCATTGCCTTATTAAATGCTGGAATACAGGATTTACCACTAAGAGCTTAATGGGGGCATCAGGATATCAAAAAGTACATTTGAAAAGGTTGCTCGTGGTGATAACACTACGCTAAAAGATGTCGAAGATGCCGTCTGCCTGGGTGTCAAAAATATCTTTATCGGGTCTTGTTGGCAACTTATGTGATTAAAACCTGGCAAGTTGAAGACTAGCTGCAATAGCAAAACTGATGCACATAATTTCAGTAAGATCTTTCTACAATTAAGGGTTTTAATCACTGGCTTACATTTTTTTTTAAATTCTAGAAGATTTTCTGTTAAAAGATTTTAGGAACTTTATGCCTTTAGGACCATCCTGTATACAAAATGTTGAAATACTAAATATCAGTTCAACTGCAAAACCAGCGAAGATTAGTAAAGAGCTTTTGTGTATAAGATTTCAGTGCGTATTTCGATTTTTTAACTTCAGCTGTAAGGTATTTCTTCCCCCTTCTTAGGATGCCTTCGTGGTGTAGTGGTCAGCACGCTTGGCGCGTACTCGAGAGGTCCGTGGTTCGAGTCCCGGCGGGTGCATTGCTCATTTTTCATCTCTCCTGCTTCGTAATAACTTAATGTGTCTATACAGCTGTTAGTTGATTAACCCTATGGAAAAGCAGATCACAAAATGAGCATGTTTGAGAATATTCTGTCATAAAGCGGAATCATAATGATAGCGAACGAAACACTGAACGCAATCTGTCGATAAAAGATGAGTGAAAAGGTGGTGAAAAAGCATTTAAAATGGTCTTTGATTTCGCTTTCCAGCAGGTCAAGATTTCCTGTTAGTAGAAGACGAAGAGAAAAACCTTTTGTTGCATTAATATTATTGGTTAACTTTTGTTCTTTTCTGATTGATTTCAACAAAAAAAGTTTTTTGAACATAATTTTAATAATTTTCAAAATCCATTCAATAGAAATCAAAATCTTTCGTCTCATTAAAATCTAAAACTCATTACCAAACGCTATATTAATACTTGCAATTACAGTATTTTATTCAAAACGTAAACATTACTTAAGCTAGGGCTCGCTCTTACATGTCTACATTCCATTCAGTGATAAAACATGGGAATGTGGAAATGATTTGCCGAGCAAATCACATTCTTTTTCCAGTAGAAAGGAAAAATTCATTTTTATGACTCAAATTCCTTGTGCTTATAAGGATAAAGGAAATAAATAAATAAAATTATGCTGTAATATTTTGAGAAGAATTCCATTCTTTCATTTGGCATATTCAGATTCTTTTTCGAACAATATAATGCCAGCTGCTTTAATGAATCACATAGCATGAGACTGCTGATGAAAAATTTTCAAATATTTTCAGCCAGTTATGAAATACCGAAGCATATAACTAATTAATCATTTATCAGAAACTGCAGGTTCCTGCTGTTTTGTAATTTGTACCACTAATGATAAACTAGATTTCCATGTCAAAAAAATCCATGTACAATCAAATATCATGATTAAAGTCAAATGCAAAATCTTCGTCCTGCATTGAAAAAAAGTAGAAAAAATCCAAAGCTCAAAATATCTCAAAAGTTCGATGAGTGGAAGTTTCATTTTAGTGGATATTTAGTGTACAGTAAGGCAATTACCATAGAAACAGAAGATCACGTATTTTATTTTTCTCTCTCTAAGCAAATTTTTTAGTAACAGTTATGCCAGCTAGACGACGCTTCTTCTGAAAAGGTACTTAATTAAAAGATTTTGAAGACAAGTTGGAAATGGCATCAAAAATTCCAAATTTTGAAATTAAATATCCCGGTCAATTTCTTGTCGTACGAGACGTACTTCTAATGTATTTCTTGCGTATTTCCTACGTATGTACGTCGTCTTTCTTGTATTTTTATTTTTTCATAACCAGTATAAAAATTTCCTAAATATAAACATAGGAACCAGAAGACCGCATTAAAAGTTAAATTTCGCTATTTGAGGAAAATATTTTTTTAAAAATTTTACATTGCTGAATATTGAATATTGAATATTTCCTGCATTTCAAACAGTTTTGCAATTGGAAGTTCATGACTACGACCAACGATTGTGAAAATAAAAGGCCGTGTAAAGGCTTTTAAGCCCAGTAAGGGGGTGGGTATATAACCATCCCCTTATATATATAATTAGAGACATAAGTAAGAAATTTAGAACTAATTTTTCACAAACACAAAATTTAATATACACTGCTCGACATTGAAAATGCAACACCAAGAAGGAGTGGTCAGAAATTTATGCAAATTTTAGAGTTGACGCACGTCACTGAGTTATGCGAATGATATGACATGCGCAGCTCTCCGCACGTGAAGTAAGATATAAGGGAAGGAGCGTGCAGAATGGGCAATATTCGTGTCGTTATTTCTGACAGACGAATTATCGAAGAAAGTTGGTTTTTGTCCCGGAGAATACATGTAATAAGAGAGAATGCCAGGCCACCGTCAACGAAGGCACTTCCAGCAGATAGACGATTTTACGAGGGTATGGTGATCGGACTGAGAAGGGCGGGTTGGTCCTTACTTCAAATCGCATCTGATACCCACACGGAGGCGAGCACGGTGCATTGGCTATGGCGAACATGGTTGGAACAAGGGAATGTGGGAAGAAGGAGGGGGCAGGTGCAGCCAGAGTGACGTCACCACTTGGGGATCGACGCATCCGCTGACAAGCTGTGGGATCCCGCAAGTCACTTGTACCGCGATTCTGCAGCGTGTGCAAGATACCCTTGATGTTTCCGTGTCGACGAGAACCATTTCCCGTCGATTAGTTGAACGTGGCCTGCACTTACGGCGTCCGTTACGAAAACTACCATTCACCCCACAGCATAGACGTCAATGTTTAGAATGGTGCCGGACTGGATGTGGATGACAGAATGGCGAAATGTCGTGTTCTCAGATGAGTCACGCTTCTGTTTATTCAGTGACAGTCGCCGCATACGTGTGTGGCGTCGACGTGGAGACTGATCTAACCCGGCAGTAACTGTGGAACGCCGCACCGCGCGGCAACGTGGCATAATGGTTTGGGGCGCTATTGCCTACGATTTCTGGTCACCTGTAGTTCGTATTCAGGGCACTAGGACGGTCCAACGATACCTGGATAATGTACTGCGGCCGGTGGCAATCCGCTACCTTCAGGGGCTGCCTAATGCAATTTTTCAGCAGAATAACGCCCGACCACACAGTACTCGCATCTACCAACATGCTCTGGAAGGTATACAGATGCTTCTCTGGCCACCGTACTCTCCTGACCTGTCACCAATCGAACATGTGTTGGATGTGATTGGATGTCGTTTGCAAACTCTGCCCCTGCCTCGTTCAGAAGACGAACTGTGGCAAATGGTTGAAAGGGAATAGAGAGCCATCCCTCAGGACACCATCCGCACTCTTAGACTCTATGCCTAGACGTGTTTCTTCGTGCATTGCTGTCCGCGGCGGTCCTACATTCTACTGAGCCGACCATGTTCTCGCTCTGTATTCTGACTATCATTTTGAAAAAAAGATCACTTATTGATGCTTGCTGTCTCTGTCTTTTTTCCGAATTTCATCACTTTCTGACCACTTCTTCCTAGTGTTGCATTTTCAATGTCGAGCAGTGTATATCTATTCATCAGCAGAAAGGATCCTCATCTCGAAAGGTCGAAGCCTTGTCTGAAAGACCTGGCTCAGAAAGCTGCCGAAATCCTACTAGGGCCAAAGAGAAAACTGAGAAAACCGATGTGCCTCCATCGCCTGAAGAATACTTCTAAGATCTTCAGGTCCGGTTTGAAATGATGCACAATTTTGCGCGAGAGCGAGTCAACATGGCGACAAGGAAGATGAAAACGTGATAAGACACGAGAGCTACTGAACATCGATTCAACGAAGGAGACAAGGTGTGGTTCTGGAATCCGATTTGACACAAAGGACGTTGTCTGAAACTACAGTCACCTTGGGATGGTCCGTACACAGTCCTAAATATGCTGAACGACGTTGTGGTTCGGATCCATAAGTCATTGAACTATAAGACTAAAGTCGTTCCTTACGACAGTTTAGCTCCTTACTATGGCTATTGTACGTAGTGTATATAATTGCAAATAGTAGTGTAAACAGTATAAGATCATGGTCCTTTTTGTATTCAGTATTTGATAGCATTTGATTTGTATTTACCATCTGATTTCTATTTAGTATTTGATTTGTACTTAATATCTGATAGTATTTTATTTGTATTTGGTGTTTGATATTATTTGATTTGCTGAAAGTTACTTATTGCAATTATTGTTTATTTTGCTCTTGCAATGCAATGTTTGTTATTCCATTGATACCTTAGTTGTAAGTTTGGCTTCCTGTCCAGGGACTGTACTGCCCGGGAAGTGCAGTCCTTGGGAAAGGGGCAGTGTTACGGATTTCATATTTATTTTGCTATTTATTCAGAAAATTGTTTTATTTTCCCGTGACACGCAGACGAGTTTTGAAGAGAAAGCTACGTCGGAAAAGTAAAAATACAAGAGCGCGTGCATTTAATATTTAATAAATAAATATCTCGTAATTGCTGTTGCCATCCAGCAAAATCGAGAAAATAGATTTTACCAGAATGTTCTAGTGAATAATTAAAAAGCTTATAAAAGCCGAATTAAAACACCTCAGCTCAGTTGTAGCTGTTTTAAGCGAACTGTGGTTTACCTAATGCTGTTATTGATTGTAGCGAATTCGCTGTGAGATAGAATTAGTTATAGTCAAAATTGATTCGGGAGCTGTCAAAATGGACATTTCCGTTGAAATGTGGTACCCGAAATTTTTCGCGATTAGAATACTTCGTACAATGAAGTAAAAAGTAATCTGAAAGTCAAAATTTGGGCTTCTAGGAGCCCATGTTCGTGTGTTGAAAATCTGATGACTCTAGATGCCGCCCTTTTTCCACAATGAGAGAAACAAGCAAGCAAAAACGTACACATGGAGATTCGTCAATATTTAATAGCAGATATAGCTGCAATTTAATTCTCTTTGATAGTGAATAATAGACAATTAACATCGAAAAAAATAGTGTTACGGATTTTGTATTTATTTATTCATTTATTTAAATTTGTAATTAAAATTGTTTTATTTTCCCGTGCAACGCAGAGGAATATGAACAGAAATCTATGTCAGAAAAGTAAAAATACAAGAGCGCGTGGATTTAATATTTAATAAATAAATATCTCGTAATTGCTGTTGCCATCCAGCAAAATCAAGAAAATAGATTTTACCAGAATTTTCTCGTAAATAATTATAAAGCTTATAAAAGCCGAATTAAAAAAACCTCAGCTTAATTGTAGAACTATTGTTTACCTAATACTGTTATTGAGTGTAGCTAATTCGCTGTGTCATTGGATTAACTTTCTCTGTTTTGAATTGAGTTCTGTTTAACGTTTGAGGTATTGTGATACTGTAGGAATATCTCTGAGGAAATATTTCAGTACTTTGTTTTATTTCTTGTGAAAAGAATAAATTTTATTTCCATTTAAACGACTTTCGCAATCAATCTATTACGAACCCGTACGCACTGAACAATAGTTTACCTGTTCTGGCACACCGAAAGCGACTTTATCAATTAAAATCATTCATGAGCTCATATTTTCAATGTGTTATGAAGATACACTTCATGAAAGATCTTAGCACAGAACAAGAAAGGATTATGACTATCATCGGACATTGTTTTGTAAATAACGGTAATTTTATGATAATTACTTCTGCAATAATATAAATATGTCAAATGTTCTTATTTTTCTCGTTTATTTTCTAAATTTACTCGAAATAGTTTTCATCAGTGCCGGTATATTAACTAGTTGAAGAAGACTGTGCTGAACCAATCTGATAAAGGCGTAGTAATATTTGGCTAATAAATTTTTTAATTTAAATGAACGTTATTTAATTTTTATTTAATCTGAAAAACCTAAGTAATTTCAAATTCACTGACATTTTCCCATTAAGCTCTACAGATTGTAAATAACTATATCTTTCCCCCAATGCATGCCTTAGTTTTGTAAGCGGTTAACACGTTCAGCTACCAGTTGAAAGATCCTTGGTTCAAATCCCATACATAATTTTTCCATTTTTCTGTCTCCGAAAAACCCAAGTGTTCTCCACAGCGTTTTCCAGGCTAAACTTTGGTGGACAATAAATCAGCATCATTTGGATTCATTCAACTGGGTATCGTGCTTTTCCCCTGTTGTCTTTTCAGTGGAGAGATATTAAGGAATTATCGCATTTTCCCATGCATGGTCAGTACTTCCAGCTAGCAATTGGAAGATCCGTTATTCGGAAACCGACGAGGACACAGTTGACTTTTCCAATTTTTAGATTTCGTAAAAGCTCTTAGATATTAATAAAAGAATAAATAAATAAAATAGCACATTTAGTGTCTAATATTTAGGAAATAATTTAGAACTTCCTGTTCAGAATAATAAAGTGTAAAAATCATATAGCGTTTCAATAGAGGTGGCTGGTAATTACTTTCTATATTCCCATCATCAAGATAACATTCTTTGTTCGATTGTTATTTCCTTACTTTCACTGCATGCAATCTACATCATCTTTTAGAGCCAAATGCTATGGGACTAAATGATTTATTTATCTACCATACATATCTTTTAACAGAAAAGACTTTGTAGCATTATGAGCTATACGTTGTGTAACGCAAGTTACAATTCCCATTCAGGTAATGAAAACCTTCGCCGGAATACATTTGAAATAACTGTCGAGGAGTTATTTCAATGCATTTCGGCAAGCGTTTTCATTACTTTGAATGGAGAGTTTTCAGATGAGAATGGATAACTTCATTTCAGCTATACCAAAGTATGTATTTGTGTGCATATATGACTTCCTAGCATTATTTTAATGAACTGCAATTTATTTAAAATGATGCATTGCTGCGAATAGGAAACACGATATTGCATAAGTTAAGAATTATCAAAATGCATAGGAATGGAGAAATTTTGATGAAAGATATGTTTAATCAAAGCGAAATCCTTTTTGAAGTCTACCATATCTGTTGTAGAAATAACAAACATTCGATAACGTTAATATAAGGTCCAATGTTTTATACCAGTGGTTCAATCTGGATGCGTGCGGCCCGCATCCGGGCCCCGAAGTAATTTTAGATGGACCGCAAATACATTCGAGTTATGTTTTTGCGTGAAATATTTCGGGTGCCATATTTCAACGAAAATATCCATTTCGACATCGAATACATCTTGAAAACAGTTAAAGAATGTTTTTTTTGTGGTGTTTGTACCTGCGGATTGAATAACGGACTGTTTTTGGCCAAAAGGATTATAAAATGGATTTTTTTTTATTGTCTGTACGTACGTACGTATGTATGTATCTCGCATAACTCAAGAACGAGTAGCCGTAGAACGTTGAAATTTTATACGAGGGCTGTTCAATAAGATTAAAATTATAAAAAATATAGAATACCTTTAATCGTCATTATTTACATGGTCTTTTTCAAAATAACTACCTCGGCATGCAATGCATTTATCCCAGTATTCTGTCCACTTCTGAAAAACATGTAAAAGTCCGTTTTTTGAGAGTTTTTTCAAAACTGCCTCCCCAGTCTTTACACATTCTTTGTTGCTTGCGAAATGTTTGCCTCGTAATGATTCCTTAAGTTCAGGAAACAACCAGAAATCGCATGGAGCGAGATCAGGACTGTATGGAGGGTGCGGTAAAATCTCTACGTTGTTCTGTTGCAAAACATCCTATTCGTAACGAGCAATATGTGGTCAGGCATTGTCATGATGCAATAGGAAGCCATTTCGGAGCAATGGATGTTTCCTTCGAACGTGCTGTACCATTGTTCGTAGGACATTCGCGTAGTACGAGTTGTTTACGGTACTACCGTGTTCGACAGCGTGTTGATACACAGTTCCTTTATAATAAAAAAAGTTATGGTCACACAGTTCCTTCATAATAAAAAAAATTATGGTCATAACTTTACCAGCCGATTTCACAGTTTTTGCTTTCTTGGAAGTAGGCGAAGACGGATGCGTCCATTCACTACTTTGTTGTTTCATGGTTGGGTCATAGTGATACAACCAAGCTTCGTCTGCCCTTATGATGCGTTTTAAGAAATTGTCGCCTTCTTGTTCCAGTCCTTCTTTCCATTCTGTGCACACATCCACTCTAGGCTGCATTTGCTCAGGTGTCAACAATTTCGGAATCCATCGCGCACAAGCATGTTTCAGTTGCAAATGTTCTGCCATAATTGAGTGAACACTTCCTACAGAAATATTCAAGAGAGCATGCAGCTGACGTACTGTAATTCTGCGATCCTCCTTGATGATAACCAACCGCAGTTGTGATAATCATTGTCTCTGTGACGGACGTTGAAGGTCGTCCCTCACGTTCAATATCATCCACATTTTGCCTACCTTCCTTAAAAGCTTTACGCCAGCGAAAAACACTTGCCCTCGCTAATGCTCCATCGTTGAAAGTTTCCCGTATCATATCAAAGATCTCCGATGCTGATTTTTGCAGACGAACACAAAATTTAATCGCATAACGTTATTCCATCGACGCTTCCACTTCAACAACTGGCCATGTCTCGTAGGCGCCCGCAAACACGCTTCCGTTCAATCACGTGATACTTAGGAACATGAGTCTGTACACGCCATCTATCCGTAGCTTTTGTTAATACAAACAAAAAACTTTTTTTGTGTCACAGAAATTAACATTCCGATGAGTGGTTTCGCGGCAGTAAAATTAGTCTTATTACTTATTGAACAGCCTACGTATATGGGACTACCATAACATGCACTTGTGCACCTCCCTTTTTTGTTGCAATCGGCTGCCCCAATCGCACATATATATTCCCATTCTGTTACCTGACTCGATGAGCTTAGTTTTTTTATTGTTACATGTTGATAAATTGTGTATTTTTAAGCTTTAAAAGGGATTGAATTACTGGTTTTTGTGTTCCGTTAAGGTTTTTATGCCTTTAGTTAATCTGCATGCAATAGTTGTAGAATTATCAACAATTTAGAAAGCTTAAGGGGCGAGTTAAGCATAACGGGCCGCCATTTGTTTACACTGAAACTCAGTAGAATACTGAATTAAGACATCTTCTGGACCTTCAATGTCTTTTTGCCGAAGAGGACCAAAAGTAAAGTTTCAGTTTTGTACACCGAAAAATCTGCCCACTGGCCGAATTGCTTGTTTTTGCGTAGAAACTCTAATCTTAATTGTGCTTTGTGGTCGGGCCTTTTGTTAGAGTTTTTAAGGCACAATTAGATTAATTTTAATCATACTTGTCAAAAGAGAAAGAATCTCAGTTGTCAGTTTTTGCACTAAATATAATCGCTTTGTTTTTGAGAATATTTATATTTGATTAATTTGTTTTTCGGAGTTGAAATTTAATAACCCTAAGAAAAAGAGTCTGACTGACTGATGAACATTGACAACAAGAGATGGAGATAGTTTCCAGTAATTTTTCTCCAAGATTACATACTTTATCAGAACTGAAGCACAATCAAGTACCAAACTGTAGTAATAATTAATTACTCACAAGCTGTATGCATTTTTTCTGCTTACGTCGAAGAAATATCGATAACTAAAAAAAAGAAGCTCATATCATTTATTTTCAAGTTTTGTCTCATTTGGAAGGTTTTCTTAGTTTGTTTATTTTTAGCTTAAGTAGGCTATTTAGTGGTTACTTCAACATATCAGAAAGTTTTGAAATAAATCTCAATCTGAAAATCTGAAAATTGAATACTTAGCTATCGATATTTTTAATTTACTTTGTGTAACGAGCAGAAATTTTTTACAGGTATCAAACTTTAAGATTTCAGATTAAAATAAATATGAATTTGAGTAATTTTCTTTTACGTCATTATTATTATTGTAACTGATTGGGTATCTAAAGAAAATATAAAAGAATCTTTAACCGAAAGGAATATTCTCGTAACTTTACATTTGACTGAAGGATAATACACCAGCTTGCGAGATACAACGTATGTAGTGAAATATTGTAGAAAATACAACTTAACAGTATTGATATCAGTCTTCAATTAACTATGTTGGAGGCAGATTAATTTTAAAAATAAAATTTTTAAGTATTAGAAACTAAAACACAACACATTACGCACACGCGTAATACCAAATTATAAAAGGAAGTTACGTTACGTAAGTGGCGCATGTTATATGAATTTGCTTTAATTTTGTTAAAATATTTTCAAGCCCGTCAACTACTACTTTCATATTGTTCATTCAGCCCGAATGAAGTTTGAGTTTGAGACCATCGTTTTATACCTCAGTAGCACTTAGATTCAAAGCAATATAGTTGCTGTAAAACTGTGTTGATATTCAAAACAGAAAAGAAACAGGGTAAAGTGAAACAGAAAATTAGCAAAGCGACAACCTTGCGTTTGGCGTAGATTTAGTCAAGATCTCAATCCATTTCGAGGGCAAACAGGTACAGGTTCCTTTTCATCAGGAGCAAAGAAATCTGCTATTATTTTTTAAGGTGTCTCGCAGATTTCTGTGGCAAGCACAGAGTTGTTTCTTTGCTAATTTTATATATGTTAATATTACTTGTAAATTTTAATCTTTGTAGCTATATACAATAAAGAATTTCTATGATGCATGAAAGGCATAATATCTTTCCTCATGCTGACTTTTGTGGTAGACAGCGTTCCAAAAAATTTAGGTAAACCAAACCTTAAATATATACTAATTTGTTTTGTGTTGGTAGAGTTAGAAAAAATCTGTATTTTCACGTTAAAGTTCCCCGCATCACCATGCAGCGTATTGCATGTATGACTATGCTACATATATACTAAAAAAAACTTGATGTTGTGTAAAATTCGCTTGGGGTTACGTTTATTTGGGACCCTCTGCATTTTATAGTATTTCATAATATATTTTACACTGAAATTCATAAAACAACAATATTTGTTACAAAAATACAATTACTTAAATATTATGAACACGTTCAATTTAAAAAAGGCTGAGTAAAAATTTTAAGTTATCTACCACACTACAAACTAAAAGATTCCAGTAAGTTATAATAGTCCTCTTGTGCGTGTCCTTGTAATGTATTGGTAAGCATATCTTGCCAGCAGATAGAACATCTGTGGTTCGATTCTCAACAAGAAAACAGTTGTTTGACATGTATCTCGTTTTGAAAACAAAATAGCCCTATCATCTTGTGACTATTGGATTATTTACTTTCTTACTAGATTCAGTTCCTAACCATTGATGACCAAATTGCTCAGTTTGGCGATAATAATTGTTTTAGAGAATGAATTGAGTCTGACTGAAAGTTTGGAGAGTAAAAATAATTTTTTAATTTTTATATGTAAAATGAAATTTCTAATGTTTGAATTCAAAACATTTTAATGCTGTGTGAATTGGTACTTTAATAAAACAGTCATATAACGTCAAAGAAGTCATAATTGAGGGAAGAAATATCCTGAAGTTCATTGACAAGTACAGAAGGATGTTTTTTGTGCATATATTAATAGAAAATCTTGAAACCAAATATTTTGCGAAACTGAATTTCAGTTCTGTGAACTCCGGAAATAGAATAGAGTCTGGTGGAATTTGCAGTTAGCAGAATAAATGATTTTTTTAAACTGAGTTGAAGTTTATGAGATGCCTGAACATCGGTTTTAAATTTAGAGATATCAGAGAGTGAATGATTTTAAGGAATTGAACGGTAGGGGCCTTAGCTTGCTTTACTCTTGGCAGCTTTTATAGGAGAAATTTCAGTACGCAAAACGAGAAAATGACAAATTTTCCAGCACAGCGACATTTGATTCAGTTTTCCCTTAACTGATTTTAACAAAGCGAGTATCTAAGATTTCCCGGATGTACTTGGTCAGTTCGGACATTTAATATCCTACAACATCAAATCTCTTCTAAAAAGGTATTTTCCAAAGTCATATATGATGATATTCCACATAATATTTTTAAGTTACATCACAAAAATTAATTTATTAGGAATAAATGACAATGAACAATAAGAAAATGAGGCATAAAATATTGAAAGCACTTTTTAAAAAAAATAATTTCTATGAAATTAGTATAGTTTTTCATTTTTTGTCTTTTTGACATTTAAATATCTCAATGATCAAGTGATTTTAATGCTGTGGCGATTTTAAACAAAGCATATATAACAGATATGAGCTTCGTCGCATACCTTTCTCAAATCACGTGTCGTTTACGTCATATCTCAGATAGGTGTGGAGATGGACATTTACTGACTAGAGTTGCCATAGCGATTTTCAATTATCCTTCTGTCAGAAGTCGATGTCATCAAGTATGTGTTTCAACTCTTGTCAATTAATCACACTATCAGACATCAGTGGATTCAAAGAGGAAATCACTGCAGTCAATTGCTCCGGTTTTAGAACAAATATTCTAACACATTTGCAGCCATGGGTTCCGAAATCGTTAAGCTGAATATGCGTTATCATCAGTAAATAATTTGGATACTACAAATTTAACAAATGGTTTGAACGAAGCAAATCGTATATTAAAAAATAACGCATACCAATTAAAAATAATTTTTTTGACTTATTTTTAGGCATAAGTGTTTTTGACAGTTTGATTGAATTATTGTTTAATCAAATGGAAGTTAAACGAAATATTATTGAACTTTGTAAAGGGCATTACACAACAAATCTCGAAAATACAGACAAGGTTTAATGAACTGTGAGCAGAAACTGAAATTATTTTGCTATATTTCTAGAATACAGGTATACATCGAGTTGTTGCTTTGTTTCTAGTACATCGCAACAAATATTATGTCATTAAAATGAGTACCATATAAGTCTTAGTTTTCCAGTTCACTCAAAATTTAAGCTCACACTATACGAGCTGCAGTACATTAAACCCCTGCCGAAAGCGAGGATTATGTCATTAACACATTGCTCGTACGCTATTACCGCGTACCCCGAAGTTAACTTTTTATAGAAAAAAAAGTCTTATTTATAATTCAGATTAAGAAAGTACGAGTATGTATAATCTAAAAAAAACTAAATAGTGTTTTAGTTAAAACCAAAAAAGGAAACGAATGTTGATTGAAAGATTTTTATCTCCGTTTAATAAATACGAAATACAGGTTATTTTTGGGAGGGTATTACTGATTTTGCTTGGGACACTATATATAAAAGTTTCGCTGTAAGATGTGCTGACATTTTCAATGTTTCTCATAAAGTGACCTCTTGGTTTCTTCATTTGGGTGAATCTCCATTGCAGTATCAGACAGTTACTATGTCATTTTTAATATCTTCTTCATTATTACTAATCAGTGTCGGCTGAAGTTATAAGATCATGTAATTCTTCATTAATCATTTTATAATTGTCATTTCTAGATTAATTCTTTGATTTCTCTTCTTCCATAGCTGAAAATCCTTCGCCGCCATTTGCTTTTATAATTTGTATAATTTCTTTGACTTCATTTTCAGTCATCGGCAAGCCTTTAAAACTGCTGATAACTTCTGGCCAGAGCTAATGCTAGTAAAACTTCAGTGTTACTGAATGAA
>KK113411.1:86096-128408 GCA_000611955.2 Stegodyphus mimosarum
ATTCTAGCGCTGCCGGCGATAAAATTCTTCCAGTATTGAAAATGTTGTTAAATTGCTGATGGCAATAAAAGAAGTTTTTCCTGATGATGGCAGTAAAAGAATTTTTTCCTACAACTGTAACTTAAAGCTTTTTTATCGTCGACGACAAATCGGGAATAATAGAAGTTGCTTTTAGTTAAATTAGTTTCATTCTTTTACTTTAGGAAACGAGTAGGTGTTTAGGTAATATCATTTTTTAATGTATCATTTATTTGAAATACAATTTAAAAAAATTTCAGAGTAAACGGCGTTTTGTGTTTTGTTTTACTGGTAAAAATATTTTTAGTTGCATAATTTTTGCTGAAATAAAATACGATAAGGTAAAAAAAAATAAAATATCCTCACTCGCATTGGAGCAAATAATAGCTCAGCACCTGCTGAGTAATAAGACCGCTGAATACCGTTCGTTCAAAATGAATTCAAATACTCAAAACGAGTTCAAGTTTTAACGAATGGGATGGCCACATGAAAGTTCTCGTGGTTTTCCCTCTTTCGTACCTTGATTATGAGCAAATTTTCCTCAAAAAATTCTCTGCGAAGGTATTATTTTCTCAAAGCTAGACCTGTGTGTTTTGCTATAACCCAAATAATCATAATCCTTTAGATTGATCCCCTTGCTTATTTTTACAAAACAAACCGACCAATCTAGCTTAAGATTTAAAATCTTACAAAGATGCACCATTTTTCCTATGAAATCTGAGATTAGGTTAGGTTAAATTAGTATTAAAACAAAGCACAGGAGGACTATTTGCATAAGGGGAAGGAAGCCTTAAGGGAAACTGGTTTATATTCAAGTTACAAAAAATGAAAACCACGAAAATCAACAACGTAGATGTGAACCCGGGTAGAAATATCAGTATTCAGAAGTTTTATTCACTCTGCCGCTAATGGGTAGGATATGTGAGTTCTAATCAGGAATTTGAAATTAACTTTTTGAAGTAATGAGAAGCATTTGCTCGTACATGCATATGACGTGTGAACTAAAGTACGAGGTCGAATGTTTTCATAATTAGAAATATAAAAAAAGAAATGTAATATATAAACTAAAAAGTAGAAAGAGAAATTTCGAATTTTTTAGAATACCATGACTTTTAAAGATTCGAGATGCAAAAACTCAAATTTTCGCGTTTCTCCGCTTTCCTCTTTGGAAACATTTGAATCGCAGCCTGAAAACCATTAAAAGTTCTGATTCAAAACTTTGCAAGATTGGTTTTATCGACATCTAGTACACGCATTCATAAAAAAAATGAATTTGACCTGCATTAAAGCTACCATCTCGTGGCGACCTTTGAGGGTCACATTTCAATTAGCAGAGTGTAGGAAGTCTTCAATTTCGAGTTTCTGCTTTTGTAAAATGTTCTAAAAGTGTTTAGATTTTACGCTTTTACAAACTTTTAAAAGAAACAAATTTTTGATATTCTATTTATCTTTCGGAGAGAATTTAGTGTTGAGAATAGAGGAGTGTTTACCTTTTCTAAACACTCCTCTATTCTCAGCACTGCCAGAATTTCTAGTAGGCTCTGGAAAAATGTAGAAAATCTAAACTGTTTTTAAAATTTTATATAAATATTTTTTATAAAATTACACTAGTAAAAATCATAAGATTAAAAAAGTTTAATCATGTACTTGTTTTCTAAATTTCATGCGTATCTTTATAAGAAATACAATTGTATATTTAAAACAACAACAAAAACTGTGCCTTAATTCTATTTTGCATTAAATGCAGGCTTCAAATATTGTTTCAATACAAAAATTTTAATATTAAATAAAAGTTTTTGCTTTTCCTTATTAGTTTTACAGAAAAAACTTCAGAATACGTTAGAAATCGGAGTCCAGTTGGACAGTATTTGGGTTTTAGTCTATATTTACTAAACAGGATTAGAGAGATAAAGAATTTGACAAACCGAACTTTGGTGAAATATTACCCAGTTTAAAGTCAAAATTTTGTCTAGAACTTTGAATTGAGAAACAATCCGTCCTTCTTGGATTCTTGTTGTCATCTTATAAATAAACCTAATTTTTCATTTTTGGGATACGTTAAGAACATTTAAATCTTCAACCATTTCGTTTAATTGAAAGAAAACGAATTGGCAGATCTAGACGCATTTCTAATATATTAGTTATCTTTTAATATGATCACGATTAATATTATGAATCGGGTATTATTATTTCTTGCCTGAATTCTTGTCATTTCTAAATAACAATTTTGCTCGTTCATTATTTGTCATAGGCATTGGTCATTACTAAGGCAGGGAGCAGTGGCCGCTTTGATATGGAGGCACGGGCTACAGTTGCCACCCTTGAGGGGACAAACAAATTACATCCATACCTTCTCCGGATTTGAAATCGGACCCTTCGGTATGGCAGTCAGAGTCACTGACCACTTTCCCGTCTGTACGGCCACCATTAAAACGTCACAGAAAGAATTTTTTGGCAGTGAAAAGGATGATAGCAAAAGGGTTTTGTTTCAATTTAAATCAACCATGGGGTAAATTTAATTACTTTTATTCACGATCAACAATTTTAAATTCCAAGCTAAATATATTAAGAATTAAAAAACATAACAATGGATAGAAAAACCAACCTGTTACAATATTATGAATTGTGATGTAGATGACGTCAGCAAACTTACTGAAGTGATTCTGAAATAGGATCATAAACTAATAAAAAAAATCTGAAAGTTTTCAAATTTTATATTACGCCTAAAGGGATTTTACTTAACGTTTTGTGTGTTACCTTTGTTTATTAAATATCATGTTCTTCGCCCTTAAATCATAAAATTCAATTCAACAGTAATATCCAAAACAATTTAGAAAGAGCGAATCTTTAGAATTTCCAAAACACAATCTCGCGCGCTGGAGATAATTTCCCCACCCCCTCCATACAGTATTGCAATTGCTCGCTTTGAAATCGTTGAGTTTGTTATTCAAACATTCGTTCAAGTTTTACAAAATATGAAATAGATAATAAAGAAAATTCCAAATTAGGGTTTAAAAAGGCCTATATTCGGGTGGAGGATTACATTATTCAAAACTGGATCGCTATAGGTACTGTTGTTTTATCAGAATACGAGAAACATACACACATTTATGCAGATTCTTCGCTATTTAATTTCTTTAAATAATACAGGGCGGTAAGATTTGTTGGCAACAATTTGAAAAGTGGTTCAACGCATTTAAGTTTGCAACGCAAAATGCAAAACGAAATGAATAGCTCTTCTGGGCAAAATTTCCCCTTTGGACTAAAAACCCATATTTTACTTAGAACTAGCGATTTCATTTCTTAAAATGCAAATTTCCCACTAAAACTATAAGATATTTCTTCTGCTTTCTTAGTACGCCTTCGTGGTGTAATGGTCAGCACACTCGACGCGTATTCGAGAGGTCCGTGGTTCGGGACCCAACGAAGGCATTGCTCATTTCTCACATCTCCTCTTTTCAAAACAACCCAATGTCTCTACAGTGGCGTCCGAACTAAAAAAGGTGGTGGATGATGATTCTCCACCAGCAGGATTTGGCGATTGGGTCCCCTGATCCCCAGCCGCCCTTTAAAAGGGGAAGTATATAACGTATTTCTCCCGCCTTCTTAGTATGCTTTCGTAGTGTTAATGGTCAGCCCACTCGGCGAGTATTCGAGAAGTCTGTGTTTCGAGTCCCGGAGAGGGCATTGCTCATTTCTCACCTCTCCTGCTTCTAAAATAACCTAATGTCTCTACAAAACTATATTGAAGTTTCATTCCTTACAGAAGAAATGACGTCTGTGACTCAGATCAAGGGATTGTTAGAACTATGAACATAACATCTCTTTGAACTGAGCATTGGAATCATAGAAGAAATGAATATAAGTGCAAATGAGTTAGCAAAGAAAGCAAACTAATTCGATGCATTGCGTCTAATGAACCGGATCTTAGAAAAGGCTATAAAAACGTTTTTTTCAAACTTTATAGCTTCTTTTATTATATGAAAACAATAGTTGAAGATGAACACTAGACGTAACTCTTTCCATATAATGTGAATTGCAAAGAATTTAGCTTGGGTAAATGATGATAAGAGAGTTCCAGCAGGAACACTGATGTCAATGGAAGACATTTGCCTATTATATGTCCCCAATAATTTTAAACTTATCGTGCGATAAATTTTCTTAAGAGGATGAAATGTGAAATTGGTGAGACGTTTCCTATCAGTGCTGAGATGAAGGGAACGTTGCCCGTTACTTCCTTGTACGAAGTAAAAAAGATGGCATATTTCAACAGAAATATCATTTTGACCGTTCCCGAATCCAGGTGCATGATCTTTCTGCGTTACATCTCAACATACGGACTAAATAAAGAACTTTTTTTCCCAAAATGGACTGTAAAACAGAATTAAAATGGAATCAAAAAGGGATTTTTTTCGTCATATTTGTACGTACGTACGTATATATCTAGTGTAACTCAAAAGCAATTAGCCGTAGAGCGGTGAAACTTTGTACGTGGGACTGCTATAACACCTAGTTGTGCACTTCTTTTGTTGCAGCCATCAGTAGCAAACCTACTGATCGGGTATTTTTACATTTTTATTAGGAAATTTTTGATGGTATTGGTCTTATATTTCATTTCTTTCATGTCTTTGTTGTTTGGTTCCAAATTTTTTTTTGTCTATAATTAGTTGATATTTAAGCAGCATTTTGCGCGGAAATGACTTGAGATATTTTTGTTGCGAAGAATTTCTGTAATACTAAATATATATGTCCCCCCCTTACCCTGGCTTAAATTTAGCCGGCCACTGACCCGACTCAAGTTCTTACACGGCCTTAATTTTCACTATTGTTGGTCTAGTCATATACTTTCAATTGCAGTACATTCATATACTTTCATATTGCAGTCATATACTTTCAATTTCAGTCATTTACAATTAACGTAATCTAACTTTCAATGCGGTCTTTCGGTCCCTGTAGATATGTTTGGGAAAGTTTAAATAGTTATGCAAAAATATAACCAGTATATTTAATTTCAAAATTTGCAGTTTTTGATGTCATTTTCAAATGGCTTTGAGGGATGGTTTAATTAATTTAGAATAATTCGAGGAATTAAGTTTAAATGAATCGCAGCAAAAAGTGTGTATAATTTAATATGTGGTGTCTCCGTTAGATTTCTTTTTATTTCAGCGATGTCCAATTATTTATGCTTATTCGACCAAACATCATTTCATTTTGAGCGCCACTGCTGCAGAGACCATCAAATTGTGCGAAAACAAAAAACCTGAAAAACCTATTGTATCCTCACTAGAATTCGAACCACAGATGATTCATTGCTACCTGAATGGGCTGAATATTTACACATCTATAGCATACATATCAGAATACGATAACTATAATTTTTGTATGCGTTTTAAGAAATTCCTACAGTTATTTCTAATATTTCACTTATTATATTATAAAGAGATTGAAAGATGCTTTTAATTTTGCTCTTAAGAAATTTCTCAGTTTTCTAATGAACTATAAAGATTTATTTCTAAGCACATGATTAGAGCTGTTTATTTGTAGAAAACTAGACTTTCATCGACAAAAGTATTCACTTTACAATTTGCCCCCCCCCTTCTTGTATTGGAACAAACTACTTTTTTTCTGACTTTTTAGTCATTCGTAAATTGTTAATTTTTACATATTGATAAATGTTTGTAAATAATAAATGTTAATTGAAATTCACGATAACATTCTGTTTACAACTTATAAGTAGTCAAGAGCAAAACAAAGTAAATACATATCAATTCTAATCTCATAATTCCATCATTAACATGTTATTTATAAAAAGACATAAGATCTGAGAATTTTAGAGTTTTATAAACAGGCACGGTATGCGATTTGTACAAAAAAAATCATTATCGTATATCCTTCTCCCCACCTTCGCAATGAGAAATAAAGTAAATTTTCTTTGAGGGGGGAAGGGATAAGACAATAAGAGTTTAGAAAATTTTATGCTTTTATTAGCATAAAAATGCTAATATGTTGCCCATTCAAAATTTTACTTTACTATAATACCAACTTAAATTTAAGCTGCCACCGATTAAATGGCGTTGGTTCTAAATCAAGTGTGATATTTTAGAAATTAATAGCTAGTGTTAATTAATAGCCGATGACCTACTTTTTTCATTGATATAATCTGAGCAATTTACGTGACTTCCTGTTTGCTTTATCTGTTTATTAAAGACATTGTAACATAAATTCCAATCTCAACTTTTTCTTATTTTTTTAATTCTTCATATACTTTAAGAACAAGAATGTAGTTGACCTTTTAAAGTTTCGAGGCTGCTGTTATTTCGATATTTGAAGCTTACTTTTCCTGTGTTATTTCTTTTCAACATCGATGAGAAATAGTTATTGAATAAACTGCATCAGAATAATTTGCATCGAAATTGTACGATCATGTAATAGTATCCTGAATTTATTTTACTCATTTCGACATTTCCCTTTGATTTGTTATACATAGCTTCTTGCTTATGGAATAACCAATTCCAAAATTTATTATTTATCTATTTACAGGTTGTTTTCTTTCATGATCTGGTTATAAAACAACGGCCTTAAATTAAATTTTCTTACATGGTTCAGTCTTATCTTCTTATTCAGTACCTGCTGTTTCAGTTATCTGTGATTTCTAACTTCAATTTGCCAGAAAGAAGAAATATTATTGTTTAAGATACCTTTTGGCAATGTAAAAGTCTGAAAATAATAATACAGCTTTTTCCATATTGTATTTTTTACCACTAACTTTATTATATTTTTTTACAATGTTTTCAAGAATATTTTAACGCCAATTTCAGTTAACTTCAATATTTAAATTTAAGAAGCTTTTAATAAAATTAATAAGTAAAAATTGTTTTCTCTTCTTATGTATAATTTGCATGTTTAGGTCTAATTTTTACTTATTATTAAAAAATAAAATTTTTGGAGTAATTTGCGAAGAATATACTTTTAAGTCCTTTTTACATAGTTTTCCAATTTCATTATGTATATACATACATATATATTGAATATATATATGTATTAGCACCATTTAAAAAAACACAATTATTCAAAGAACTTTCGCTCAAAATACTGCTGAAAATTTATCAGTATAGACAAAATGTAAGAAATTTAGAAACCCATTTTAAACAAAGACCCTCCCCCCCAAAATGAAATTCAATACCAGTAAACTTCAAAATATCTTATAAATATACAAAATAAGAATTAAACAAATGGGAAATTAAAACCTAAAAATTAAAAATATACCAATACCAGAAAATAAAAAATAAATAAAGATGAGGAATTGAATCAAGTGTGATATAACATTATGAAGAGAAATGGATTATTCCTCGTGGCCGCTCCGCCGTGGTCGTTTCGAAGTGACCGTTTCGCCGTTTAGACATTTCGATGTCAGAGCGTTTCGCCGTCGGGACGTTTCTCAATCGGCACATTTCACCGTTAATACATATTTTTTCCTACATGATTGTATTATATTAAGTTTAATAATTATGTTTACCTATTGTATATTTAAGAGATACTTTTCTTTATATGCCTATATTATATCTTGCCATATTATATTATTAAGTTTTTGGAAATTTCAAAATAAATCTTCCATTTTTAAGATAATATTTGATGAGTATTGTCTTCATCAAATTCATAAAGTTGAATTTGATTTTATATTAAAACTCTATCCTTTCATAGCAGCACATTTGATATGATTTACTTTAAAAATTTGTATTTTAAATTAATTTTTATAAATTTTTCGAAACAAATTTTTAATTATAATCTATAAAATTTTTACTGTCATCTTAAACTAGATGTATTTCTAAGCATACCTCCAAAAAAATTAGAGTTTTTATTCAAAATTTTCCGAAAATATACGTATATATTGGCGCGTTCTGAAATTTGGCATATTTGTTGAAAGCGATAACAACGTCAAATGTGATTTAGGCAGTTTGTTAAAATTATTTGAAAGTAGGAACGATGTGACTTTTTTTCCGCTTATACACAATGTAAAAAGGGGAAGGAAAAAAGGTTGCGATATATTAAGAAGTTCGCTGAGTGAATTATTCTTGACTCCAACTGGGAAAAAAAAAAAAAAAGAAAAGAAAAAAAGAAGGGGGGAAAAAAAAAGAAAGGTGCCAAGATAAAATTTTAATTTCTCTGTAAATTTCGCTCCACATTTTACAAAATTTAACATTTAGCCGCACATTTTTTTAATTCGCCCACGTTTTACAAAATTTAATATACGAATTTAAATATTTTATATTTTCCACATTTCGATTTTACAGTCGTAGAACCGAAATATGGAAAAAATTGGTATGACATTTCAGAAAAAATCCGATTTTGTGTCAAAATAGTTATGTTACAACACTGTTATATATAAATCTAATTTATAACCGCGCTTTTGAGACTTGAAAAACGCAATTTGAATTCCGTCAATCGGATCAGTAAAACTGGAGATACAGAACTGTTCCATTATTTATTTATTTATTTATTTTGCACAGTGTGCATTAAAAAGTAAAATAAATGTATAAATTAATAAAAAATGTAAATATATCCAAAACCTTTTTCCACTGTTAAATTGGATTTTGTTGAAGCTTTTCATATTAAAAAAGATTTATCTTTTTCAGTTAATGACTTGGATTCCAATCCATTCCTTCCTGAAGCTTTTAAAATTCTATTCACATGATTTTTCAGTATTCGTTAATATTTTTGGCGACAGACGGCGCTACTGTATCTTATGCTTTACTTCTTTTGGGTATAAATAAAACGGTGGCTTTCTGCTAGTTACAGATTTCTTTGATTATGGTGAAACTTTTTTACCCCCGAAATCGATACAGTCTTGACTAAAATCTACGCCAAACACAATGTTTTCTGTAATTTAATAGTAAGAAGTGTATTTATTGCTTTTAAATTGGTCAGTTGTGTAATCAATAATAGCTGATGGAGTTTAAAAGATAAATTAAAGATCTTACGTTTTGCTGAATGGTATCATTCTGAGAACCGGCTACTCGCGAAGACAAGTGAGAGACGATTTAAGAAACTTGCGCTTTGAGCAACGGCAATGCTTGCCAAGAGCTGCTTATAGATTCTTCCCGTTTCTCGATTTCCGAGCAATAATCGTGCCAACGGATTTTATTTTGTCAGGACAGGATCTTACATTTTAAGTGAAAGCAATACACCATCTCTGGAGTGTAATAATAGAAAAATGTATCTAAAAATGATACATTAAGTGGAGGTATTGTTTCAAATAAAGACGAGAAAGTGATATAGGTTAATAAGTAAGATATTTTCAGATTCTAAAAAAAGTGTTGTAAACGAAGCGATATGTTATCTAGGTGACATCATAAAGACGTTTGACTGTAGATAACAGTCTTGCAGAAACATCTGTATGCTTCAGAGAATTTTTCTGAAACAACAGAATATCATGTTTATTTTGTAACATAACATCGAGAATATCTTGGACAAAAATTGTACTATTATGGAGATAAAGGCGAATTGTTCATTTCACTCAAAAGCATAGAAGACATTAAACAGACAAGCTCAAGATTACCACGTCGAATTTCTACTTCTGTGTTTTGTCACGTGAAGCCAAGAAGAACAATTGTTGCCGACATGTTATGAGTCGACCTCAGATAGCATCATGACAGTCGAAGAAGTAAAGCCACGATGGAAATATCGCGTGAGAAACAACCCAAAGAGAAATCAAAATATCTCGTTGTAATCTAACCTCCCTAGGACGTCCCTGCGAGGTGAAGTCTGAGAAGTATTTTATTTATTTATTGGTTTGGTTGCATATGAAGAGTGATGAGATTAGCAAAGCAATAGAAATAAAAAAAAATTAATCAAGCTTGTTGCATGATATATACACAGGAAAAGTAAATTACTCTTTAAAAATTTACTTATTTCTGAGCTACTACTAGGTATTTGAAAAACAAGTTCAAAGAGACTAAAATTTAAATAAAACATAAGACACTGTTAATAATCAAAACTGCTTCTTCTATTAGTACGATAGCCCAAAGTGGACCATGCCCTTTCTCAGAACTCGTTTTCCACTCCGCTCTCAGCTTGAATAGAGTTTACAGTTGAAAGCCCCACCAGTGGCTGAATGGTTAAGGCCACTGACTGCTAGTCATTCGATACAGGTTCGGTCCCAGGCGAACGGGTTGGCTGCCTGGTTAGTTTTCGTGTTTTTTCCCATGTGTAAATTGAATAGCAGTCAGCATCTCTCAGAATGTCTTCCAAGAAGGCATCCTCTCCTTAGGTAGATAGCCCTCGTGTGGTTTTCATATACAAAAATCGTAACATAACCTTAATGCGGGTACTTTTAATAAAATTATTCTATATATAGTCCAATCTTCGAAACCTAGTCCTTCTTATAATTTGCTTTGATTCTGTTTTATAGTTTAAAATTTTAAATCTTAAAGAGAAAAAATTCATTTGAGAAACGTAACAGCGAGAGTAAATTTTATGCTGTATATTTTAATGTATTCAATGATATCACTTTCTTTATATGATTTATGTATGTAATTCGTTCTTATAACTATTACGATTTATACGTAATTCGTTCTTATATTTATATCGCTACAAGCTTCAATGTTCATGGCACAGAGTTTATTATAGGACCCTCCTTTTACAAATAGCTAAATGAGCTTCTTATACTTTAAGACCCAGTTCCAAATCCATATATTTACTTGCCGGTTTACCATGTGTAACGCATATGCAAGCCAATTTCCTTTGGAAAGTCCTCCACGAAAGCCTCCCTCTCCTCAGGCAGATAGCCTTCGAGTACTTCGACATAATCAAAGTAACCAAACCAAAACAAACTTGCCGCTTTTTAACGGGGACTAAAGCACTAAATAAAAATGTCACCAAATTTAGGCGCTTTTAAATAACAGCGAAAAGCGCTTTTGAATAATAAAATTTCAATAAAAAAGCAGGAAAGAAGGAAAAAAACTTGCTTTAATTTATTTTCGAAAATATGAATTTCAACATAAAAGTTGTAATTCATTTTTCAGGTGGCCATAAATCTGCAAAAACAGCTTGTTCTGATTGAAAACAGATTTTAATGAATGCTTCTATCGGAACGCGATTTCTCCATTTGAGTTGGACCACCAGTGTCATCTAGCGGTGACATCGAATGTCACATTCTTTATTTTACGAAGAGAAATCAGTGCTTATCTCTGTCAAATTTCGAAGCGATCTTTCTCATTTTTACACTTGGTTTAATTTAAAATGATTTTGGAAAAATGTAAACGTATTTGAAATGTTACTAAATTATTTTTTTTCGCAATAAAATGAGAAAAAAATGGGCCTCAAGATTTAAGAGTTCTGAATCTGCGCTTCTTTTATGATTAAGTTTCATATGCATTTTTTTGATAAATATGGGTGTATTTTAAAAATTTTTATTTAAAATTTTTTTAAATAAGGGTAGCAATTAGGTAAGAAATTTCCTTTCTCCTCATTGCGTGCCTTCTTGGGTAATTCAAAATGCAGTTCGAATCCTGGCCAGAGAGTTGGTGATTTTCTCTTGTTTTCTCTTTGAGTTAAAAAAAAAAAGGTACAGCGGAGCCCTACTAAACTGCAAAGGAAGATAATTGTCACCAAGTGGATTTGGCGACAGGATCCTGTTTCTAGTTTCCCTTTAAGCAGGGGGAGCAAGAATATAAGGAGCGTTTTCTTCCCTTACCACGCGCTTTCGTCGTGTAATTGGAAACATGTCCGGTTAGCAGTCGGAAGATCCGGAGTTCAAATTCAGGCGAGGGTGTAGTTGATTGTCTCAAGTTTCAGTCTGCGAAGAGGTGAAAAGGCTGTAGGAGTCAACAAAGCTAATTTAATATGGAAATAATATTAGCATAAGAAAAGTACGTATATATTTTAATATGAAGACAACTAAATTTCCTAAGTTATCAATAAGAGATAATTATACCATCCATATAATTATGCTTCAGAAGATTAACTTAACCACCTTTCGAAAATTACTTCTCATGTTAAAGCAAATTGGCAAAAAATGATTGCGTATTGAAAGATTTTGCATAAAGGTGTACCATTCAATGGGATACCAGATTTGGAAATTGTAATAATAGAATTTTATATAAAAATCGAGTATCATTAGTCTTCTATACATTAAAAAAATTATCATCTGAAACTTATTATCAGCATCGTACGAAAGATTCGAGGCATTTGAAATTCGAAAACTTCGAGAATATTTTATTCTGGATTAGGATTCAAGAAAATTTATGAACGTAGTACTTTTTTTAATTAAAATGTAGTACTTTTTGGGCGAATTTTTTATGATATTTAAATGTTATTTAACCTTATTTCCACTAAATAGTTTTTCAAATATTCTGCAAAATTCTCCCTAATCGATGAATTAAACTGTCGTCAATACGCGCTTGGATAGCTCCTATAGAAGCTTATACTTCACCGAAATTGAATTGCCTCGACAGGTCACCGTGCTAGCCAGCTTAAGCTCTAGCACAGAGACAACAGTAATAAAAAAACACGAAATTGACATCTATTTCTCTTAACAAAGGTAATGATTTACGCATTTGTCTGGCATTAAGACCTCAAGCGTATTCATTATAAGTCGATATTTATCGCTTTGAGATAAATGAAGATAATCAACTTTCCTTAAAGATAAAAATCCACCTCGGTGAGTTTGAGCAAGGGAAAGTGACTTTTCTAACTCGTTTCATTAAAAATTCATAATCATATCCAATCGATAATGCACTTGTTGATGAATAGCACCTCTTTAAGCAAGCGACGGCTATAGTTTGCGAAAATTATTCGAGAAAGTTCCTGGCTTTGGAAACCAGACGTGCGAAATGCTCTAATTATGCTAATCACAGTTCCAGACTTTAAAAGCCGCAGTCGAGTTTTCGGAAGAGTAATTTTTTCGAAGAATTTGGAAATGAAATCTCCGTTGGGACTTCAGGCAGCAAACGAGGTGATCTGAAATTGGTCTTTGATGTTTTTGAGGACCTGATATAAGCATAGGTATGTAAATATTGGAGTTTTGTATAGAATACGGTTGGAAATAAAAATATGAAGATTCGTAATGGATTTTACTAATCTTAACTAGAAACTGGTTTCAAACGGAACGAGAAAAATGCCAGTATAAAATGTATGGTAAAATAAAAAGTAATTTTAGCTTGGCATAGATTTTGAATAAATTTATGTCCATTTCAATAACATAAAGGAAGAGATCCAGAAGCAAGATAAGTTTTTTAAGCCAAACTAAAGTTGCTTCCGATATTTGACAGCCGATAGCGAATGCGGTCACAACATTTCTGAGTTGTTTTTATCCATAGAAATATGCAATATTATTGCATTTAATGCGAAATATATAACATTGAGCTATAATAACAAGTTGTAAAAATATTGTTTGGTTATCTCGTTAATATCGTTCTAGCAAATTTGAATTCGATCAAATTGTTCAACTTATTTCGAAGACAACTTGAATTGTCTACAACTTTCTCAATTTTTAATGATGTTTATTTTTCCTTTATTTACTTTCTCACATAAAGGAAAAAAAAGCACGCAATTTGTTTGGTTCGTTTTCTTTTGAATTTAAGTAAAGAAATTCCTCAGATTAAACTGTTTGAAAATACACATAAATTATTAATAATATTTTTATATTATTTATGGTGTCTTTTTTTTATTTCTTGTATTACTTAATTCTGTCAGATGAACTGTAATTTTTCTGAATTAACCGTGGATGTTGTCTCCGGCGAGAAATTGTCTGTGTTTCTTATATTTTCACGCCAAACTATAAACGTTATACGAAACCTATGATAGCAAATACTTGTTCTAAAAACGCAACACAGAAAATACATATTTTCTATTTATATTCTACTTTCTGCACGGCATACTATGTATTTTATTACGCTGCGCATTTTCTATTTCATATAGAATGGTATATTTCGGTACGAATGGTTCTCTAATTGGGAAACCGTTTTTCGAAACCAACTATTTGTCAGGTTCAAGACTTTTGAAAAGCGTATGCTGAACACATTATAATAAGGGCTATTGTAAAAAAATGACACTTGACAATATATTTTGGGTGCTTTTTAATGTACTGAACAGAAGAAACTAAGACTGTGTTCAAAATTCTTTTGTAAAAATGACTTCGTCTAACAACAACTGCCATTTATACTTACTTCGCAACATTATTTTAGCAGTTTTAAAAAGTATTTTAATCCATAAATAGACTAATTACAATAATCGCATGCCAATAATAACTTATAGTGAACATTAGCGACGAGAATGTAAGCAGGCACCACAGCTGCTCGTCCGTAGGGTTTGACTAGTATGGAAGACTGGCATGACTGAGATATATATAACCAACCTTTTCTCTGAGATTTGAATCCAGGTCGAACTATCAGTGTTCAGTGACTTTATCAGTTTGTCGCTGGTTGATCAAATTTTATTTGCATCCGCTTAACATAAGTACTTCATAAATTTAGGAAAAACTGTATCCGTAAATTTGGTTTTCTTTAAAAGCCGGTTTTAAATTTTGTTTTAGTTAAAAGTTTTTAATACTAAGTTAAAGTTTTTCTATTTTCTTTCTTAATATTTTTATTTGAAGGATTCGAGATTCAAGAGAATTTGAGAGATTCGAGGACGTTTTAGGTTTTGGATTAGGGAAAACTTTGGAATAGCACTACTTCTGGTCTTATAATTTCTAAAGAACTTTGAGAGAGAAGAAATACGATTTAAATATCCTGTACATACATACAAGTGTTATTAATAACAAATATTTGTATTACTTCAAATTATTCGATATAAAACTGCCTTGTTCGAGCATATTTTTAGCCTCTGTAGAATGAAGTTATTGGAGAAGAACGCACAGCCGCTCATCTCGGCCCCTTTCTCCGGAAAGAATCAAATTCTGTAACATTCCGTTTGTTCCAAAATACTGCGATCGTGTGCTGCTGCTGCTTTCGAATTTTCCATGTCGATCGTAATTAGCAGGGAAGAGATTGGATTTCATTAGTATAATGCCAAATAACAATGTCTAAAACTATAAATTGTTGTAAACTGTACCAGGTCTAATTTTGAGAATTTGCTCTTTTTAGTTGCAAGAAATACTGTAAGAACCTATTTTTAGATTCACTGAAGAAGGATTGATAGACCTGGAAGACTAATGATGTTTATAGGTTTATTATTGATAGACGCTATTGATAGACGGTTGTGCTATTTGGAAATTTCAGCTCAATGTCTACCAGCGGTAAACAACTGCCGTCTTTCATCTGTTAATTAAGATTTAAATGGCAAATACGTACTGCTCACTGTGCATTGTATATAAATAACTGATAAATTGTATAAAATATTAACTTAAATTTAAACGGGATACAAATATTTTGAAATACATTACTCCAAATGGTAAACAAATTATTTTGGTTTAATTTATTTGACTATGGCAAAGCATTCGAGGGCTTTTGCCTAAATGGAAGACAAAACTAAGAAAAATATGTACTTAGGATTGTTCGTTACTCAGAGTGGTAGTACATTAAGATTAAGATTACTGGGAAGTATACAATACAACAGCTTTAGAGTAGGACTAAAAACAATTACGCCCATTGCAATATAGGATGAGTTCTGCTTCATTTACGATTGCCTGAAGGTATTTCCATAAGTCCTTGAATTTCGTTGCACAGAAACCTTACTTTTTGAAGTTTCTTACGCGTCACACAATCTCTAGACCTGAAGCTGGCAAATTCATAAGGAATTATTTTGTAAATCGTCGGTCAAAAGCGCAGAGATCATATTTTCAACATGTTCACAGGTGTGTCTGTCCTTCTGTATGAGGCTAGACCTTGCCAAGTAAGAACAGATGAGACCATGCCTGGTCAATAAGCAAATCAAATATTGTGAACCACTGATGAGCGCTTTAGATAAGTTAGTAATGTTTATGAAGCCTATATAGTTGAATGCTGTTTCTGTCTGAACTGCACTAATTCTTAACAAAGCTTTAATCAAATCGTGGAGAAAAAAGCTTCTTTAAAAGTATTCATCATATTTCCCATGAAATTATTAGATTAATTCATACTAAATCTAAACTCAGCGGCGCCACAGCCCTTAGAGAGCCAAGGCCGGCAGTACTCTGATATCTGCTTTCAAGACCGTGGGCCCCGGGGTGCATGAGCATATGCCCCGGACAAATGGTCAGCTTGTCACAGGACCCCCGATGTTAAGTCCCCAAGCGAACTTGGAACTCATTTTATCAACCCACTCAAGGGATGAAAGGCTGAGTCAACTTTGCCCAGCCTGGGGATCGAGTTCCGGACCTGTGATGCTTCTGTGCGACACGCTAGGCGCTGCGACACCGGGCCTCTATTAATTCATGCACTTTCAAGAAATTCAAAACAAAATTTCGTTCCAGCGAACATCTTCCTGCTGCAATCCAACATATGAGAAAGGATGTCTTGTGAGACCCATTAAAGTTAGTATTTTAGTTCTGAATCGTCTGATATGTAAGCATATATACAGGATGCATTAACTTTTGTCTCTTAGATTTTATATAACAAAATGGCAAATATGCTTAAATCTTCCCTTAAGATATGGTATTTACACCACCTAAAGTACCTTTCTTGCAGAAAACCTTGAATATATCAAACACATACCAAGAAAGATATCTTGCATTCTGCGATTACGATTATTTGTGTTTTCATTTGAAGAATATTCACTTTTGAATATTAATGCGCAGCATTCGCATTTTGACTACAGAATTCAAATTCGTAAGTATGAATTAAATACAAGATTTTATTAGTCCAAAGGGGCAATTTGCCCAGAAGGACTATTAATTTCGTTTTGGCATTTTGCGTCGATTCACTACAAACGTTGTTTCACTTTTCGAATTGTTGCCACCAAATATTATCGCCCTGTATTATATTTAAAGAAATTAAATAATGAAGAATCTGCAAAAATGTATGTATGTTTCTCACATTGTGATAAAACAACGGTACCTAGAACCATCAAATTTTAAATATATTGAAAGTTTCCACCTGAATATGGGCATCTGGAAGCCCAAATTTGAAATTCGAAATTTGTTTTATTATCGATTTCATATTTTGTAAAACTTTAACGAATTTTTGATTAAAAAACTTAAGGATTTCAAAGTGAGCAATGGAAACGTTGTACAGAAAAAACATTTTTTATCTCCAGCGCGTGAGACTGTATATCGGAAATTCTAAAGATATGCTCAATTTAAAAGTATTTAGCGATATTGCTCTGAAACTGAATTTTATGGTTTAAGTGCGAAGAACATGATATTTAAAAAATAAAGGTACACACACAAAATGTTAAAAAAACGCCCCTTTGGGCGTAATTTACAATCTTTCAAATATTTTTCTTTTTTTTTATTTTAGGTTTTAATTTAACTAAAAAAATTAGAAAGTAGAAACATCACGTTTTAGTGCACTGTGAAATAACTGCACATTTCTTAGTGTATTATTGCATTACGTTAGCAAAGCGTTAGGCGTTATTTTCATTTGATTTATTTGTAGTAACACTTGCTCGAAATATGAAAGCGTGGCAGGAAGTGCTACCTATATAAAGTGTACGTATGTCACTTTTTTCTGTTTGTTAAAAGAAAAATAGTACCTTGTACCTCCATAGAAAAGAGGACTTGCAAGGAAGACAAACTTGCGTAAATTTAAATGAGTATGCACGTCATGAAATCAGTCCTCTCATCTCTCTTCAGTTACGATTGAAAATGAAATCTTTTGAATTCTAATCGTAACTGGGAAGTGACACGTGGCGAATCTTCAAAAGGAATACTAAATTATGAGTTTAATATTCAGCTGAGCTGCAGTGTATATTATAGGTTTTCCCTACTTAATGAAAGTGCAGCGTTGCAGTGAAACCTGTTCGTGAGCCGAAATCCGAAAAAGCGAAGACGCGAATAGACAAATATTTGATCACTTCCAAGGCAAAATGTAATCCTCTAAAGTATGCCAAATAACGCATAAAACTAAGAATAATACTAATACACAATGAAAGTGCAATTAATACAAGAGCCATGCAATTTATATGAAGTAAAAACAAAATTTATATAACAACATTACTTTACAGTCCAGGAGCAGGAAGAGGATGCTGGAGGTTTTCTGGTGCTTTATATATTAAGAATTTAGTTTGATGTAGGTGCTGCTTCCTGAAACCATGAAGACAAGTAGGCTTTTAACGTCTGTAATTTCTTCTACTCCCTTCTACCTCAACTTCGAAAGTCGAAGTTGAGTTTGGTTATTCAACTATGGCAAAGCACACGAGGGCTATCTGCCTAAAGGGAGGAATGCCTTCGTGGAGGACTTTCTAAGGGAAACTGGCTCGTATACACGTTACACGTGGGGAAAACCACGAAAACGCCCATGCAGCCAGCCCGTTCGCGGGATTCGAACCTCGGACCGAACTACCAGTGTTCAGCGTCTTTACCACTCGGTCGCTGGTGAAAGTCGAAGTTGTTCTATTGCAGATGACATAAAACAGAAGTGGAATGAATCTTAAATTTTCCTGAATCCGAATTCGGAAAGGTTCTCGTAACTGCTGAATCTCCCTCCCGTCCAAGAATCCTTCATTCAAGAAGAAGAAAAAGAATTGAAAGTTTTTAATGTAAATGTAATGTTTAAGCAAATGTAAAATCTTATTTAATGAAAAGCAAACTGAACTTGTAACGACTGCTTTCTTTTTAATTTTTCTTCCCATCCTCTTTTTTTTTTTTTTAATTATGCTTCCGTTGGCTATTGATAAAACTGACCTTTCAAGAGTTAAAATCGGTTTTCAGATTAGGATATGAGTGATTATAATGACGAATCCATGTTTAAAAAAAATTTTTTTTTTTTTGGATTTGAGATATTCGAGGACTGGATTTTTTCATGTCTCATTCCCACATGAAAGGCCTTGAACACTGACAATAAAACTGTGTGCTGAGTCCTTTTCAATTTTCTAATCTATAATTCCTTGAAGGCAATCGATACGTCTTTCAAATATATGTCATTTCATAAATTTCATACTGTTTAGCAATACTGAACGCCGCTGAGATGGCTTCCCACGTAAGGAATTAGAATTGCTATACAAACACATAAAACGTAGTGTCTGGCAAGCTCCATCGTGGAAAAAGATGCCCAACGTAACTGCTTCGAACAAAAAGACTTATATTTTATAGAGCCAGAACTACTTAACTATTGGTAGCATTAAGGTAAAATAACACGCCGAACAAATGTTAATTTAGAAGTCGAACAACAAAAATTCTCCTAGCAATAAAATTGCGAGTTCCATACTTAAGGCCCTCATTCCGAATATAAATTCCTGGGGTATTCACAGAATTCCTTGCCAGTGTGGTTTAATTTACATTGGTTAAACTAAGAGAGCCTTAAAATTTAGCGTTAAGGAACATGAGGCATATGTTAGCAAAAAGGAAACACAGAAGTCTTCTCTTGGCCAACATTGTTGGCTAGAAAATCCCACTTCTCATTTTTCTGCCTCGAAAATTATTCAAAAAACATCTTCCATTGGTGAATTAGATTTTCTAGAGGCGTTTCACATTGAAAAAAATCTTTCTGTTCTAGTTAACGACTCTAATTCCAATCCATCTTTACCTTCAGCCTTTAAGGAAATTATGTTTTAGTTTTCTTGTTTCGTTAATAGATGGCTCCAGTAGCTTAACTCATGTCCAGCCATTCTTATGTTATCATTATATCTTATCTCTTTCATTTGCGCTTTGGCAGCTGAGGATGATGGTTTGGTAAAACCATCGAAACTAGTCCTGTGAAAATTCTCAAATATAACGCTGATTTTTGTTGTTTGACTTCTAAATTAATATTAGTAGCATGTTAAGTGACGCAAATGTGTTGTTTATGTTGATAACTGTATGCCATTAAATATACACAAGTGGTTGCACGGCTAGCGGCTTAAAATAGTTATTATGAAAACGAAAAAAATACAAAATGATTTTAATAAATGCAGTTAGTGTCACTTCATGGGTCCAAATAATAGCAGTTAATAACAACAGAGATGATGAATTGTGTTTATTGCTTTTAAATCACTTTGTTTTTTAATTATTAACAGAGAGATTAAACCTGAAAGAAAAATTGCTCTGCCGAATGGCAACACACTAATTTGTGGAAGACAAAAATATTTTATTTCGGACAGTGGCAACACATTTGTTTTAAATCGCCGAGGCTGTTGATGAAATTTGAAAGACAAATGCACAATGCTTTGGCGAGTGGTAACACATTTCTTTTAAATCGCTGACTCTTTTGATGAAATTTGAAACATAATTATGGTCTGGTTTTCGGAATGGTAACATACCGCATTCAAATCGCTGAATTTCTTTATCAAAATTTCGTTAAATCCAAGAAAGCGTGAAATAAACAAAGTAACAACAACAATAATAAAACGAAAAAAAAAAAATCGAGGTTTAAAATTTGGGCATCGAGGTACACATATTCTGGGGGAGGACCATATATTACAAAATTTGATGGCTCTAAGAGCCGTCGTTTACCCACAGTGAGAGGAACATACGTGTAGATTCTTTATTATTTAATAACAGGCATACGAGTTAAACAAAGAACATGAAAAACTGACATCTTACTTCAACACAATAATATATTAACAGTCCAATTCTTATACAGCATCAAGTGCACTTGAAGGAAAAAAAAAAACAAGTTGGGATAATGTTTTAATGGTGCTAACTAGAGCTAGCATTGTCATACTGCTTAAACAAAGGGTAACAGAAAGAAACATTATTTACATATATGCATTACAAATAATTCCGCAACTACTGCATAAAATAATGAGACATAAAAATGAAAGAAGAATAAATGTTATTTTCGCCTTTGCGTTTACTTTGCGTTTACTTACGGATAATCCTTACCGCAATTTTTCACGTGTAGCGAAAATTCCAAATATACCCTTTCGTAGAAACAAACCAACACAAATCTAATTTTTGTAAAGCGTAGTATATTTACTTAAACCGTAAATTCATATTTCAGAATTGTTGATTGTTTAACATATTGAAATTTACATAATTCTCTTCCAATTGCAATTATTTTTGTCTTGTAACAGAATGTGAAGACATAGGAATTTTCGAAGATAACGATAATGTGCAGAAAGGCGACGCATTATTTCTTTTCACTTCTGATAATGTGCAAAAAGAAGCGTTTTCCCGGTTCCTAAATGTGAACATAAAATCCATCCTATAATGCAAAGCGAAATGGGCCATCACTGCAAGCAGTTTCTTTTATCTGGTCAAATACTGTTTGGTAAATTATCTTCTCTAAAATACTAAAAGAACATTTTAAAGATTTTTTCATTCATTTATATATTTATCTATATATTAATGATATGAATTCCATCCTGGCTAAATATTTGTGAAATTTTTGTTATCTTTTTTTGAGTTTCCTTTCTTGTTTGGCTTTTCAAGCGATAAATTTTTTCAATTTTGTCAGCTTTAAAAACTTACTCAGTTTGTTCAACTCAACTCAATTTCGGATTTTGTTCTCTAGCCATCGAAGTTTGCGCTTTATAGCTCTTTATGAGTCAAGAACTCAATTAATAACAAAAATTTATTTCAGTTTATTATTCAGATTATTTATTCAGTTAACCACATGATTTCTTTGTACGGCGTATGAAATATTCATTTTAGAACAACAATAAACTGATATTAAATACTGTTAAATATTTATTGATTATTGATATTAAATATAGTTAGATATTATTGACAGACTAACTATGTATATATAAATTGTTATTATACATGCAGTTAGATTTCGTTAGTTGTCGAAAATAAATTTTTTAAAAATTTGACATTGACCAAACATGAATATTTTCATCATTTAAAAACACCTCTGCAATTGGAATTATATGACTATTACCAACGCCTGAGAAAATAAAGGCCAAGAAAGGACTTCTAAGTCGGGTAAGCTGTGGGTATACATATCTGTATCTATTTACCTATCTAACCATGTATGTATGTATATGTATGCATGTTTGGTACTACCGATTGCAATAAAAAAAAGGCAACACACAACTGTACGTTATAGAAATCCCATATTCAGTATTTTAATGTTCTACGGCTTTTGAGTTATGCCAGATAAATATATACATGTGTATGTACGATGACGTCACAATAAAGCCGATTTTGAATTCATTTTACAAACCGTTTTGGAAAAAGCTTTTTATTCTGTACGTACGTACGGACGTCACGCAGAAAAAATCGTCCAAGTGGATTCGAGATATTTTCGTTCAAATATGATACCGAAAATTTTTCGCGATTGCAATACTTCAGTTACTTTGTACACGGTAATAAAAACTGTTAAAGGTTTTGTTAAGAAGTGATCATTAAAAAAACGAATGGCACTCTTGCAAATTCATTGATACTTTGATCATCATGTTCTAACAGTGTTCAGTGCTTTTATGAAATCCTTAATAATTTTTTTAAAAACTGTCTTAAATTTTCTGTATAGAATTTAGTATTTTATGTTAAATGTTTACTTGCATTAATTTTTAAAAGAATGCGGCCCAGGTGGTACAGTAATTAGGAAAGCCTGACCGCTATGCCAAATGGCCCGGGTTCGAATCCCAGAGAAGGCATGGATGTAAAACTGTCTGTCCCTTCATAGTAGGCAGCGGTGGCCACCTTTAAGGTGCTTCCACAATAAAAATGACCACCATTTCTAGCCTTAGTCAAGTAGTGGTCAATGCCGTTATAGGTTAAGTGCCCGCCATTGAAAAAAAAAAAAAAAAGAATCAGCTTTCCTTTACATTTGCTTCGACTTAGAATGGTCCCCGAGAAATGGAAAAAAAATTGACATGCTATTCAAACTCTTTTTTCTTTTTCAAATTATTTCGAGAAAATAAACCTCGATATTCTAGACTTCGTTTACTAAATTTAATTGGCATCTTCGAAATAAATATGAATATATTTTTAAAAACTGTGTTTTTAAATTTATTTTCCATTAAATGCGAGATTTCAAATTTTGCTTTAATTCAAAACTTTTAATAACATAATTTTGTCTTTTTATTATTCTTATATGAAGGATTCAAGCCATTGGTAAAACTGGAGAATCTTTTAAGATACAGATTCGAAACAATTTAGAATTCATCGTAACTCTCGTCAAAATATACGCATTTTAAAATTAAGGCGGCTTTTGATAGAAAATAAGGAGATTTAGCATTCTATAAAATATTCGATGTGAAGGAAAAAAATGAAACAGAAAAGCACTCGAAAATACATTTTTATAACTGTAATTCTTATAAACCTATAAATTCTTCTTTTCTTCCGTCTTTAGCAAAATTAATTTTTTTTCCTTTCTTTCTTTTTATTTTTTTGGATGGTCTTCTCAAGTGCAATAACAATGATGACATATTAGTGTTACAATAAAGTAATCTCGAGGGTAAAAAGTACTGCTCAAAAGGTAAAAAATAAATTAAAAAAAATAAAAATCTGAAAGCTTTCAGATTTTATATTACGCCCAGAGAGGCATTTTTTTAATGTTTTCTGTGCTACATTTATTTATTAAATATCATGTTCTTCGCACTTAAATCATAAAATTCAATTCAATAGCAATATCGCAAATATTATTTTAAAATGAGCATATCTTTAGAATTTCCGATATAGTCTCGCGAGCCTGAGATAAAAATGCTTTTATTTCCGTACAGTGTTGCCATTCCTCGCTTTGAAATCTTTGAGTTTTTTAATAAAAAATTTTTATGTCTGACAAAATATGAAATAGATAATAAATCAAATTCCAATTTCCATATTAGGATCCATATTCCATATTAGGCTTCCAGATGCGCATATTCGGTGGATGATTGTGTTATTCAAAATCTGATATCTCTAGCTACCGCTGTTTTATCACAGTGCGAGAAACATACATATATTTATGCAGATTCTTCATTATTTAATTTCTTTAAACATAATACAGGGGTGCAACATTTGGTGGCAACAGTTTGAAAAGTGAATCAAAGCAGAAAGTGAATCGAAGCAAAATGCCAAAACGAAATTAATAGCCCTTATGGGCTAACGCCCTTTGGGTTAAAAATATTGTATACTTAAACGCTACCAAAATTTATATTATTTGCTAGCAAGACGAGGAACCGTCCGAATCGAAAAACTACTTCAAACTACTGCTTCAAACTACGTCAGTATTATCGAATGTAATACACATAATTATAGACGCTATACGTTCAGCTTCGCAGTAGATTTGCTTGCATTTACTGCAGTTTGAATACGCATATAGCCTTCCTACCCTTTTTTTTTTCTTGATTTTTTGATTATTCCAAAGTTAAATGACTCACAAAGAATCTTCTAAACATCGCAGATTTCTAAAAATTATGCATTGCATTTATTATGAAAATTGTCGCGTGCAAGCTCAGTTTCGCATAATAGAGCGCGCATAGTTGAAGCTTCAAATTATTAGTTATACATTAGTTTCTCTACATATCAGAAAGAAATTGAGATAAAGGCATGTATTTAAATAGTGATCAGTTATTAAAAATCATTCATGGATAGGCATACATTAGTAAATTACATCTTTTAACATATAAACTGAAATATTTCTTCGATCTAATTTTAAATGACATTCCTTTTTTCTGATTGCTTTATTTTGTTCTTCTTTATCTTACTATTGTTTCCATTACTCTTTCTAGTGTGGAAAAGAACAAAAGATGCAACTGCATTTTAATTTTAAATGCAAAGTTAATGTAAAAGAATCTGAAATTTGAATTTAAGTTTTGTTACAAAAATCCTGCAAAATCTTAAAAAAGGGGTTAGGTATAGTTGTAATAATATTTTCCGTCACATTACATATTATAATTGAGCAAACTAGTGGTACGACCTTTATAACTTGTATGGAACGTACTTTAAAAGGGAAAGGTTGTAGAATGATTAGTTTATTTTGAAGCCGGAAGACGTAAAAAATGAGCAATACCCTCACAGGGACTCGAACCTCGGATCTTTGGAACACGCGCCGAGTGTGTTGACTATTACGCCACGAAGGCATGTTAAGAAAACATGAGATATACCTTATGTACTCTCCCTTTTAAAGGGCGACTGGAGATTAGGGGATCCAATCGCCAAATCCTGGTAGTGGAGAATCATAATCCATCATCTTATTTAGTTCGGGCGCCACTGTAGAGCCATTAGGTTATTTTGAAGCCAGAAAAAGTGAAAAATGAGTAATGCCCTCACCGGGACTCGAACCTCGGACCTTTCGAATATGCGCCTAGTGTGCTGACCATTATACTACGAAGACATGCAAAGAAAGCGAGAGAAATACTTTATAAGATGATTCTTCCTTACTGTATTTTCAATACTATGGATGGATCAAGATTTCCAAGCGGCAATTTAAATCGTACAGATAATCCCATTGTTATCACGTATTCAATGCAATAATTTTTACTTCCCTGTATGAGTTAAAGGAATTATTTTAATCGCGAAAAATTTCGGGTATCATTCTTTCAACAGAAATATTCATTTTGACTGTTCCTGAATCAATTTGGACGATTTTGTATCATAACATCTGTACGACGGCAAAAATAAAGTTTTTCCCCCAAATGAATTATAAAATGATTCAAAAGGGATTTTTTGTGACGTCAGTACGTACTTACGTATGCATGTATGTACGTACGTATCTCGCATAACTCAAATATGATTTACCGTAGAATGTTGAAATTTTGTATATGGGACCGCTATAACATCCCCAATGTATATATATATATATATACACACACACACGCATCCCCTTAAAAGACTTTTATTTTCATAATCATTGGTCTTAATTATATATTTCCAATTACAGGCGTGTTTTAAATGATAAAAATGTTTACGTTTTGGCAGTGCCAAATTTGAAACAAACTTTAATTTTCGACAAATAACGTAATCTAACTTTTATTGCGGTCTCCCGTTTCCTGTACTTATATTTGGGAATGTTTTATATTCCTTACGAAAAAATAAAATTAGAAGAAATTTGACTCCCGTGCGAAAAATAGGAGTAGGATATTTAATTTCAAAATTTGCAATTTTTGATGTCATTTTCATCTTGTCTTGAAAGATCGGTTAACTAACTTACAATAATTCGATGGAATAAATTTAAACGAAGTTCAGCAAAAATGTGCATAATTTAACAGGCCGTATAAGGAAGTCACATTGTGTCCACATTAGATTTTTGTTATTGCTTTAAAAATGCATGTTTTAATGTTTGCGATCAAACATATGAATAGAAATTAAAAAGCTTGAATTAATGAACAGAAATAAAATTGATTGACCTTACTGGTTGAAGATTCGAGAAGGATAATCAACGTTTTGATCCTAAACCATCACCAGCGTGTTTATTTACATGATTTCTGCAAAAACTCTAAGCTCCGAATTCTCTAAAGAATCGAATAATGCTTTAAATTGAAATGAACAGCCGAAGATCAACCCTTGTTTTCAATCCACAATGGTCTGTCTCCAATATTTTTTTAAATCGTCGAGCACACGGAGAAAACAAAAGTTCTTCACTAGCTTAGTGATCTCTCTCAGATTGTTTTTGATTAGACTCATTTTCGAAAACGCTACTTGTAAACATTAACAATGATCAGCTGAGTACGTTGAAGGCACACACATTTTTTGCTTTGCCCTTCATTTTTTACTATTTTTTCTATTTTCTTTTCTGAATTATATTAACTTATGTGCTGATGTCACTGATAACGCTGCAATAGCTAAAGTAATGCTAAATAATAATTAACGTAAACAATAATTAAAGTAGGCAGCTCATGTCTTAAACCTCATCCCTCTCATAATATCTTAAAACTAATTTAAAATCAGTTCGCAAAGTGCAAATCATAAAATTAGAACATAATAATAACGTTTATAACATCCTTTTGACTGTTTTTAAAAAAAATAATATCTTACATTTTTTTCCAAATAGGGGGGCTGTGAAGAAACAGGATTTAATTTTAAACTGCTTTACAAATCATTGCCATCCGCAGCTTCAAACTAACGAATAATCAAACTAAACGTTTTGATATTTTCCAGTGCTTTAAAATACTAAATTAATATTTTGCGTTTGTATAAACTTTGTAAATAAACATGTCAGATGAGAAAAAAAATAAAAAGCTTAGAGTCTGACTCCAAGCAGTAATAATTTTTGCAAGTGAAAATATCCACAGCAGATCCGGATATCTTCATCATCCGGATATTTTCATCATTTTTTTACATCTCAAATATAAATAGTATAATGAGTATATATATTTCAATAGAATTCTAACTACTTTTGTAAAAAGGAGATAATATACTAATATAATACTATAATCTAATGCGACATTTTCTATTCTTGTTTCAATTGGTATGTTGTAATTAACATTACAATATAACAACTGTAAACGTGAACACTGATCAACTGATCAAAATGTAAGCGTCCACGGCCCACATATTTTTTTTTTCTCTTCATGTTTGCCAATATAAAACAAATTAAAATAAGAGCAAAAATCTTATTTTGCAAGTTTTTGTTTTATGAATAAAAGGAAATATAATTTCCAGCATACTACTTTAGGATTTGTTTAAATACATTTAAAAAATTTTTGTTTATTTATTTATTTATTTTCAAGTAGTGTTATGATGCAGTCCAATAAATTCTTACAAACGAAAAATATTTTCAAGCGCAATTAAAAAAAATCTGAAAGCTTTTCAGGTTTTATATTACGCCCAAAGGGGCGTTTTTTAACGTTTTGTGTATTGCCTTTACCTATTAAATATCATGCACTTCGCACTTAAACCACAAAATTCAATTCAACAGCAATATCACAAAATATTTAAAATAGCATATCTTTAGAATTTCCCATACACAGTCTCGCGCGCTGGAGATAATTTATTTTTATTCCCCCCCCCCCGTAAAGTGTGACCATTGCTCGCTTTGAAATCGTTGAGTTTGTTAATCAAAAATTGTTTAATGTTTGACAAAATATGAAATAGATAATAAAACAAATTCCAAATTGCAAATATAGACTTCCAGATGCCCATATTCGAATGGAAGACTACGCTATTCAAAATTTGATGTCTCTAGGTACGGTTGTTTTTTCACAGTGCGAGAAACATGTATACATTCATGCAGATTCTTCGTTATTGAATATCTTTAAATATCTTTAAATATAATAATTGGTGGCAACAATTTGAAAAGTGAACCGACGCAAAATGCCAAAACGAAATTAATAACCCTTCTGGGCAATTGCCCCTTTGGGCTAACAATAAAATCATAGCTTTGACTTTTGTTTTATTACTTTCTTTACGCGGCTTTTCATTTTATTTATTCGCATATAGAATGTAACGAAAAATAAGAGTGATGTGATTATCGAAAAAAAAAATTTTTTTGCATAAATATTTGACGAATTTTATAACATTTCTGTGTTTTGCTTGCCTATAAAATATGTTAGCTCAAAATAACTTGTTAATTTATCAAAAATATTCTCGACCAAACCCTGAAACTTAGTCTAATGTTTCAAACATGCAATTTATTAACAAAGCACTCATTGACATTTTACTTCTTATTTCTGATTTCATATTAACGGATAAATGAACTTTAAAAAAATCCTGTTTTTTACTTAAAATGCATTACCGAATATTTATATAGTGTGTCAACAGTTTTTTTTTATCAGTTTTAGGAGTTTCAAGTTTCATAGATTACGAATAATGGTATACGTAGCTGTATTGTACGGATAATAAATCCGTTAGTAGATATTGATTCAATTACTATTAGTAGCGTCATAGAGATGTTACTCTTATAGAATTCTTCTTTTAAATTCTTCTCTTATTCATGTCATTTTAAGACGCCAAAGCTGGAACTAGACTAGATACTATACTGAAAAATGATAGACTGTGAAACTATACTGAAAATGTTAATACGAAAACGTTATCCTTGAAAATAATAGGAAAAGAATTTCCTACTTTGATAATAAATTCATACGTGATATGTAGGTAACAAAAATTAAGTATATTAAGTATATTGTATATATATACGAATTGCGTAACTTTTTGTACCTATGTAATTTTGTATGCACGGTATTTACGTAATTTTTTAAACTTCGTACTTATGTGCGTATTTGCGTAATGTTTCGTAATTTCGTACTGACGTATATACGCTATTTTATTAGTATTTTTATTGCTTAAATATTTTTATTTTTATCTGCATTTAGTTTTGGAGTTCATTATTAATCTTTAAAGAAACGTTTTTATGCATTTTAGGCAACAAATTGGATGTGTAAAAATAATAAGGTAAGTAGAGTAAAACAATAATAATAAAAACTAGAATATACAGATGTGCGTACCTGTCGTGTGTGGTTAAATATTATACATACGGGTGTGTGTAATTTAATAGTAAAGAAAAAAATTCTGAAAGGGACCCAAAAGCTAACTTTTTAAGATATTTCTAAAAACTTTTAGAAAATGTGTTTTCACCTTAGATTTCATTTTGCTACGTTCTAAAATTTAACAGTAGCTTAGGTTTTCTTTTTAAATTCGTTTTCAGAAAAAGTTTTTCCAGTATGGTATAGTATTTTTTCTTCTATTTTAAAAATTTTAAACATTTTTTACCAACAATAAAGTAACCTTTTTTTTGGGGGGGGGGAGGATTAAGATTAATTAATTAAAGCACACTAGGGCTATCTGTCTAAGGGAAAGGATACCTTCGTGGAGGACTTTTGAGGAAAACTGGTACATATGGAGAAAACCTCGAAACGTCCATGCAGCCGGCCCGTTCGCCTGCATTCGAGCCCAGGCCGACACTGCGAGTGTTCAGCGATTATACCGTGTGGGAGGGGGGTCACAATAACCTTCTGTTACTAAAGATAAAAAATTTCGTTACCAACGATAAAACTTGTTTTATATAACGAACATAAAGTCAAAATCATGCAAATCAAAACCGTAAAAGTACATTCTGAGCAATACGCTAATAAAGCAATGTATATTTTATAAATTTATTTCTTAAGAAAAATTTTCACTCGTAATTTGGCTTTTCTGCTTCCTCGTAAAATTAAACTTTTAAATTTTGATTATTATTCTCGGTTGAAAATGAGGATTCCTTTTAAGTTGTTCGACTAAAAGTGACAGTTCGAGACAGAATTTTTTATAAACCTTAATGAATAATTATTTTGAAAGCAAGCACCTTACGATGGAACTATGTTATTTTTATGCTGTTTTAGGAAGCAACTGCGTACTATCCGGAAACTCCTGTACATCGGGCAGAATATTTTGCAATTAACTAAAAAGTTTATTTTTAATTTTAAAATTTACTTTAATTTTTTAAAGGTAACTTTTAACGAATGCGATAGGTATATAAATTTTTCACTTTATTTTTGATTTGCTGTTTATTTTTTAATCGCACTCGTACTCAATTTCTTATCTAATTCAAAAAAGACCCCTGCTGCAAAAAATTATCTAAATAAGATGAAAATTAGTTAAGTTACACTTGAACATTATGTTAAAAATCTTTCAGTTAACATGCTATTGAGTATCAAAATTAAAAGCGATGAAAACTGAAGCTTCAATTGAACTTTTTCTGGTTTTCAAGCGATGCGCGAGGGCGATCTGGAAATAGCTTTTAAATATCGCCAAGAGACCAGCTTCCTCGGGTGTTCTAGCAACCCACTTCCTCAACCGTCAATCCAGACCTTGATGGACAACCGTACGGGTTGCGCCATTGGTCCAAAGGACCACGGCACTTGTGACGTCACGACCACGCCCGAAAACAATGGCAAAATGACGAAAGCGCCCTCCAGGGAGCGCGCTTCAAACCATTCGCGTAAACTGAAAAAATATTAGGTCTCGAATGCACTCAGAATGAAAGTGGAAAGGGTTTTTATTTTTCGCTTACCGGCAATCTACCCCCTGTTTTTTTATTTCGCGTGATTTTTTTTGTTTTGTTTTTGCTTTTCCTAAGCGTTTTTCGGATTTTGTTTAAAAGAACTGTATTTGAGAAAAGAAGATTTTGAATTATGATCGCCAATGCTAGATTTAAACAAAATATTTTTTTATAGGTACATGCAGAATATATTCGGAAGGAATTGTAAATAATATTAATATGCAGACAAAACATTTTTCAAAGCAAAAAATAAGTGGATTTAAGGCAAAACTTCCTTAATTAAAAAAGCACTCAGTAATTTAATACTTTTTGATTTCTGCGTGGCTAACTACCATCATGCTAGAAATATTCCTGGAAAGAAATATGAAACTGGAAACTTACGTTTATTTACAGATATTATCTTTTTTTTCTTCTTTTGTTTCACGTTTTTACAACTTGCAGTTTTTTTTTTTTTTGCTGAATCCTCATGCTTTTAAATTATGGTATTATTAATTTTTATCACACATTTTTCTAATTACATTAACGGACCATTGTTTCTGTAATTTAATATAAAGGTTGTCATAAAAATTAACACGTTTTTACCGCCTTCCGATTGACATAATTTCTTTTACGAGATTTTTTTAAAATACAAGCATTTAGAAGTAAAATTTTGTTCTTTTTTTACGCAAAATATTTTTTTACGTAATATTTATGTATTTAACGCACTATTATTGTAAGAAAAGATTTAAACAAAATTTGAAATTATTATCGTGTTTCTTCCTTTTTATTTCCTTTTCCCCTGTCTTAATAGTAGTATTTATAAATTTCAAAATAATTTTTAGAACTCATTTATAAGAAATTAACGCATTCATCTAAGCGAACCCTAGTGGTACAAGTACGATCAGCTAGCAAATCGAAGATTCATGATTCGAATTTCGGAGAGGGCAGAAATGATTTTTGATGTTTCTTGTTCCGAGAAACATAATAAGTCATTACAGTGGCACCTGAACTAAAATTGGCTGACGATAATCCGTCACCATCTGAATCTGGTCGACTGGGTCTCGTACCTCCAGCTAGTCGTTCTGTCTTTTAATTCGAGGAGATTGTAAGAAATTACCGCAGTCTCCCATGCGTGTTCTTGTGATGTAAATGGTTAGCATAGGGAGCTAGCAAGGAGAAGATCAACGATTCGAATGCTGGAGAGAGCACAGCTGATTTTCATATTTCTGCTTCGAAAAATCTAATAAATCTCTGTGAGTTTTTTAAGAAACTACAAAATCATTTTCTAAAGTTATATTTCCGGTGAAATTTTAAATTTTGAAGAAAAAGGGATTTTGTTTAATATTCCACATCTCAGTTACATTTTATCCATGGCATGTTACAGTACAATGAAGTATTATAATTCGTAATTAAGGAAATTAGTTTTCGTTTTTTATAATACACTACTTCATTTCCCTCCAAGAACACTAACTGATAACACGTACCACCTCTTATACTCAGTTAAAGTATATCAAAGTTTCTAGCTACTTTCTTATATATGCAGATAATTTTTTTTTTTTTTTACTGAGTAATGATAAAGAAAATTTTACTAAATACATAATCATTTTTACATCTTATTGTATCATATCTCATTTAGTAAAATTTTTGTATAGGAATTATACGTAAATGACAAATATGAGAACCACATTTTTGTTACACACGTCTGTTAATTAAATTATGCAGAAATATTCTTGTCATTTAATGAACCTTATGAGCAGAAATACAAAGCAAGTTTTCTGATCATAAATTGTAAATGACACATAATTAGATTTTAGATAAAAAATTTATGTTTTAGAAGAAAATCGTTATCTTATTAGACTCATTGCCGAAAGCGATTTTGAACAAATTGTAACGCGCACTGATACTGAAACTTCAGTTTGGAGGAAAATTTATATTAGATTTTCAAAAGCAAATTATTTTCCATTTCTAGCTGGAGTCAAATAAAACTCTTTTAGTTTTTTTGAGAATTTTTTAAATTGCCATTTTTAAGTATAGACTACATATAATTTCTTACAGTAATTACAAAGAACTAACGTGTTTTAAAATAACGTCATGTTTTCTAAGAGAAATGATTTTTTTTAATAACATGAAAATTAAAGAATTTTACACGCTAGAAATTTTGGTTAACTCTTGCATTCAAGTAAATGACGTTTTCGAAAATCATGAAATAATATTTCGAATTTTTAAAGAAAGTTAAATATGAAGTATCATAAACTATATTATGACAGTCTGTTATTTGCTTGGAAGGCATAGAATTAAAATAACTTACAATATAATTTTGAATTTAGATTCCGGTTAAACAACTGAAAGCAATTTTTCATCTCAACGAAAAGCTGGCTATTCTCTTTAAAAATCATGCAGTACTCTAGCAAAATACGTAATATCCTCCTTCCAAATAAATAAATAAAAAAGCAAGAAAACTGATCGAACTTGTTAATTATTCTAACAAAAAAGAAAACTGTAATCACAGTCAGTCAGTTCCAGTTGTTCAGCAATTTAACTTAACTAGGTGATATCGAAAACTTCCGCAGTAGTGCTAACAGGGATGCACACTTCGTTGTTTTTTTAAGCTACTGCAGAGATCTCATATCTCATGAACTGGCAACAACTCATCTGAAAGACTATATTTAAGGTCTTTCTGTTTTGTGAGACTGAGAAACTGTAAAGCGAAGTTTTTGAAAAACGCAAATAATAATCGCTTTTAAGTGGTAAGTTAGTTATCAGTCAACACAACTGTGGGTTATTGACAAAAATGATCGTAACTGATTTGATAAACAGTATTAGATGAAAAAGAATTAAATCTGTAGAATTATCAAACCTCAAAAACCCAGAAAGGAAATTCAAATACAATACAACTTAAAAATTCAGCAGTTTATGGATTGAAATTCAAAGATAAATATATTTTGGCAAATAGCAACTGTCTGGGTTCCTGGAGATAAAAATGTTTTATTTTAAACAGTGCCGCCACTTTTCGCTTGTGAATTATTGAGTTTATTAAATAAAAATACGTTAAATTTGCACAAAATTTGAAATAAATCAAAAACATATTCGAAATTCAAAATTCAAATAGTGGTGGACTTTGTGCTTTAAAATTCGGTGGCACTAGATACCGTTGTTTTTCCACAATGAGAGGAACGTATATATATATTTATATACATATACAGGTTCTTCATTATTTATTCGTTATTTAAATAACACATCGCGATAACATTTGGTGGCTACAGTTTCAAAAGTGATATGGACAAAAGTGGGTTTCCAGACTAAAAATACCTCTGGTGCTTTAAAAAAAAGTATGAATTAGAATGTTATCATTTCTATCATAGACAAGTAGTTGAAAATATTATAACATTGATTTAAATACAAAAACGGGGGGGGGACGAATTTATGATTATTCACATTCCCTGAAAAGTCGCTACTCACCAGCGGCCGAGAGGTCGCTGGTGAGTCACTTCGATCCGGGGTTAAAACGTGACGCACGGGCTGCCTGTGTAGGCGTTTTCTTGTTTTTCCCCCATGTATAATGTGGATACCAGCCAGCTTCCCTTAAGAAGTCCTCCAAGAAGGCTCCTGTTCCCTTAGGCAGTCAGACCTTGTGTGCTTTGCTGCAGTTGATTAGAACCCAAAACTAAACCCTGGAAACTCATTGGCAACTTAATGAATTAGTGAAAACGTGTATTTCTCCCTCTTTACGGCTTCCCTTCTATTTATGGATAATGATAGAGAGAAGCATTTCAGAAATAAGAATTTTCCTGAGGAAAAACGGTTATCAGACAAATTTAAAAACTGAAATTAAGGCACTGTTTGTATATAATTTATAGATAAAGAAACTGTTGAAGAACTATAGAATAAGGGTGATAATATAATCATGTAATGAAGCTGTTATTCATAATGATCATATAATGAAGATAACAGCTTAAAAATAATTATATGATGAAGCTAACAGCGTAATCGTTTTTGAGTTACGCTTGATACAAATATCCTCCCATACATAGATATGTACGTTCGAGAGCGGTTAAAATGGATTTTTCCGTTGAAATATGACACCCGAGAATTTTCGCTGTGGCAACACTTCCTTTACTTCGTACAAGGAAGTAAAAACTGTTAAACGCTTTGTCGAGAAGTGTTCATTAAAAAACGAATGTGATTATTACAAATTCAGCGGCACTTTCATCATCATGCCCTAACAGTGTTCAGTGTTTAGTGCTTTTACGAAATCTTCAATAATTTTTTTTAAAAAAAAGTTTCAAAATTTTCTGCTTTATTTGTGTTACTTTTTAAAACAATCATCTTTTCTTTACACTTGCTTTGGCTTAGAAAGATCCCAGAAAAAATGGAAAAAATTAACCTACTATTCGAACACTTTTTTTCAAATTATTTTGAGAAAATCAACCTCGATCGATATTCAAGATTTCATTTACTAAATTTAATTGGCATCTTCAAGATATATATGATTATATTTTTTAAAACTGTGTTTTTAAATTTGTTTTTCATAAAATGCAGGCTTCAAATTTTGCTTTAATTAAAAACTTTTAGTAACATAATTTTGTTTTCTTATTATCGTATATGAATGACTGAAGCGATTGGAGAAACAGATTCAAAACAATTTAGAATTCATGGCAGCTCTCGTCAAAATATACGCACTTTAAAATTAAGGAGGCGTTTGATAGAAAATAACTATATCTAGCCTTCAATAAAACTTCATATGCGAGAGGAAAATGAAACAGAATGCACTCGAAAATACATCTCTTTTAACTCTTATAAATTTTGCTCTTCTTCCATCCCCAGAAAAACTACTTGCTCTTCTTCTAGAGTCATTCGATTTTTTTGAAGTAGGAGACATTAAAAATATGCAGTGCCCTCGCTGGGACTCTAGCATGAATCTCTAGAATACGCTTCGAGTGTGTTACCGTTACACCACGACATCATGCTGGAAGGAGGGAGAAAGTACCTTATATAATCCCCCTTTTAGAGGTGACTGGAGATTAGGGGATCCAATGGTCAAATCATAGTAGTGACGAATTATCATCTTTCACCTTTTATTTCGGGAGCCACCGTTGAGTCATTAGCTTATTTTGAAGCAGAAGACATAAAAAATGAGCATTGCCCTCGCCGGGCCTGGAACCTTATAGTTTGTTTAATTAAGCGGGCAAAATATACAAGGACTATTTGTTTAAGTAAAAGGATTAGTTTTTCCGAAAGGCTCACCAGCGGCCGAACGGTAAAGTCGCTGAACACTGCTAGTTCGGTCCGAGGTTCTAATTCCGCGAACGAGCTGACTGCATCGGCATTTTCGTGATTATTCTCCATGGTTAACGTTTCGGGCCAGTTCCCTTTAAAAAGTCCTCCACGTAGGCATCCCTTCCCTTTGGCAAATAGCTTTTGAGGCTTTGTCGTAATCGCATTAACCAAATCAACCTTCCCCTAGAACTTTCCAGCAGAAACTGGGTGATGTTTGCGTTACACATGGGGGGGACATGGAATCTTTTATGCAGCCAACTCATTTGTAGAGAATTCATTATGAGGTTAATCCCTCTATTAAGCATAGGATTTTTGTTTGCAAATGCTGAAGAATATAGCGGCTTTTTATTACTTTAATTGTGCTTATTCAAAATGATACTAATCGATACCTTTCAAAACTGAAAGGTAATAATCCTAATTCATTTTTTAAATGGATTTCTATAATTTGGCAGCTAATTTGGTACCCATCTTAGCCGTTCACCTCACCCTTGTTCCGTCTCTGAGGGCAGTCGTTCTGGGGATACAATATTACTTTCCTATCTTCGAAGTAATATTCATCGAGAATACACTTGCTCCGGTGTTTCTGATTCCTAGAAGCATTCGTGGGCTGTCTTTCCTGGATCTGTCAGTAAATTGTCTGTCGCATTGTTTCACACAGCTCGAATGGTTTGAAAATGTTGGTTCCGTTGGACCATTTTAATAAAGAGAACATGCTTGATTCTTAGGATCCTGTAACCCAAGAAGAATGGGATCAAATATCTCTACTGTGTGTTTTAGGCAAAAATTGATTTGGGATATTAAACAAACAAAGCTGATTTATTATAGAAATTCTGTTTAGGATATCGAAAGTCTATATTTAAAAAAAATTAAATTCAAATTTTTTAAGTTAAGAATAATAGAAAATAATACCATTAAAATATTTACTTTTCAGTAAGGTGGAAATGACACATTTGATATATCGCTCTTACGCTAAAATACAAGTTGTATATTGTTTTGTAAAAGGATACAGCTTTAAGTATCGGTGTTCTTTGTCTTCAGGGTTAAAGTATTTTTAGGAATCCTCAGTCTCTTTTACAGCTTAAAATTTTGCATTAAAACACATATTTTCCATTATGCAAATGCACAGCAATCATAAACTGAATAGCATTTGGGACGTTTTTAACCAAAAATACTTTACAACAATTTTTTTCATATAAGCAACGAAAACTAAAAGATAGGATTTTTTTTTATTTCTGTTTTCCGCTATTAGGCGAAGCTGCTAAAAATAAGCTGGGCGTCGTACAAATAATGGACACAACAAACAAATCGCAAGTTCTCTCTCTCTCTTCGTAATCAGATTAGGTTCATAAAATATTTGTTCCTCGTTCGTTTCTCTTTTGCGCGCATTACCATAATAATCCTTGTAACTCCACCGGCAATTCTGGAACTTTTCGGAGGAAATTCCATGTTTCGTTTTCTATTAAAGACGCGTTTTCGGACTTCACTTAGCCTCATTGATTATTATATTACAGAAACGGACTTTTAATTTACTTATATTATGTTCTTTTCTGCAAGGTAGAATGTTCTTTTAGTTCCATTTTATGTAACTAGCAGACGTATGGGAATCATTATACTGAACAAACAGTATCCCTAATTTAAAAAGAGAAACATATTACCGTTAGCATACTGAACACGGATATAACAGTTTAAATTGTTTATTAGCTCAATTTTAAACAGTAACGTAGTATACTATTTAACCAAAGCAGTGATTAATGACTGCTAAAAGTCCGTCCTTGCTTCAAATATGAGTTTTGTGTTAATCCCTCTGGGAAATAATATAAATGTGTAGTACATTTTTAACCCTTCTTATATTTATTATATAATTTTGAAAAAATAATTTATGAAAAAAAATTTGGGCATCACGACAAAATGCTAATTAGACGCGGAGGTACGTTGTTATTACTTATTCTCCTGACCTTAAGATATTTCTTCATATCAAGTTCAAGAATGGAAAGAAATCACGAAAAAGCGAGCGCCTTTGGTTACTCTAGCAGGAACATTCTACCCAGTTTCATTCCAAATGTGATGGAGAATTTTTCGGAGGATGAATCCAAGGGGGTATGTGGGTTTACTCATCTCTTCCACCAACCTCTTGAAAGGATTTTGAGATCGTTTTTTAAGTGCTCCCATGCAGCAAAAACACATTATATTTACAAATATCCGTGACTTGTTTTGTATTTGAACTCGAATTCAGCGGCATAGCAACCGACATGCCTAATCACCACGATGATAAGCATATGAACACCAGATGTTGAGATATTTGGTTTACTAGTTGGTTGGTTTATTAATAAAGGCAAAATCTATAAAAGAGACATTAGATTATTTCGAACCAGGAGACATGAAATATAAGCAACGCCCTCGCCGGGACTCGAACCTCGGACCTCTCGAATACGCGCCGAGTGTGCTGGCCATTACACCACGAAGACATGCTAAGACGGCGGGAGAAATACTTTCTATCTATCTATCTATCTGCCTACAGGAGGAAAGCTTTCGTGAAGTATGCTGTATGGTAAATGTGCTCATATTTATGTTAATATGCTAAAACTACGAAGCCAAATATAATCAACCCGTTCGCTAGGATTACGGGGAAAACCGTTTGCAGAAACAATTTTGCAAGTAATTAACGACATCTGAGGAGCTAGCTCCCAAACGCAGCACAAAATGAAGTCATAAAATTAAACTGGTAGTTGCTGGGAAACTATCACTAATTTTTCATTCACTTTTTAATTGTTACCATAAACACCACAAATTTCGTAAAAAAATGCATTTGCGTCAAGAATATGGAAATAATTAAAATCTGTGGCCTACTGTAGTCTGTAATCCTAATTGAATTTGGGGATGAAATAAAAACTTATAAACAGTCTCAAAATATATATATATATATATATATATATATATATATATATATTACTTTGAAATTAAGTTGATCACTGTGAAACGTCAGTCTGATTTAATAAGTATAAAGACTCGGAAAGATGTTTTATAAAAATGTCTTTGAAAACCTGATAGTAAAAAATGTTTATTATTATTCAATAAAAGAAATAATTTTTTATCTGATATCACACGAAACTCAAGCAATTAGAAATAAACCGAATAAATTTTTTGCATTGCTACAGGAAAATGAATCTTCGCAGTAGAAATTAAAAAGAAACATATCTCGTAAAAATCATGTCTGTGTAGACAGCGTTATCGCATTTCTGGATTTAGACACCATTCCGTCGGAAATTCTGAAAGATATCTGCAGACTTGACAACCTCGTTGAGTTTCACAAAATCGAATAAATTGAATTTGCCTATTTAAAGGATTAAGATAAAAATAATAATTAATTATCTACCCCCGCTAAACTAACATTCAGTAGAGTCTTGTCTTTCTTAAATACATTTTAATATTTAATATAAGTTGAAGAAGCTAAGGTAAGAAAGAAATTAAGATGTTAAATCTTTCAAACTAGACTTTAAATAGTGTACCTGCTGTTACGGAGAAAGCCCATTGTGTGAATCTTAGAGGAACGTTGCTATCGATAGGCCACTTTTACAAAATGATCTATGAAATCCTCAAATTTGGCAATCTTAAAGATTTTTATACTTTAATGTAAATATAACTTCCCATACTACACATATCTAGGAATAGACGTTGTAAGGTTTAGCCTAATTTTATGACAGTTATTTTATATTTATACACCTTTCCTATCCCTTCTAGCTTCAGCTTATATTTCTTACCAGAATGTATTTTCAGAAACTAGGTTAATGCAAATGAGTAAGAGTAGTATTTAAGTCGATGCTTCACTGACTTAGTTACAGAGCCTGAGTTCCTGACTAGGGTGCGTTTGCCTATGGCTACGTCTCTCTCTAAGCTATTGCTACGTTTGGCCCTTGATTAGCTTCGTCGGTTTAATTGAGATTTAGGGATCAACTACTTAAAATCTTGATAGCTTCGGTTATACCTTTTAGTTAAGCCTTAGTTAAATTAAAATACTTATTAATTTAAGTTCAAGTCCATGTGGAGGCTTTGTTGAACGCTCCGAGACAGGAGCTGACTGTGTTCATATTTATTTTGAGAAATAAAAGGGTAGTTAATTGTTCTTGAGTCTTACGTCTCTGTTCACACACTCAAGCGATTATTCGCTTATCAGTGGAAGGGGTTACTAATATTGAACTGTGAAATAGAAGGGTGAAATCCCACAACGTTATAATTATGAAATACAGTAAATATTAGAAAAATAAAAACAGGTGCCATTGGCCCAATGAAAGAAACCGGTCGCCTTCTTTAAGCCGGGGAGTTTCTATGAACGGGCCTGTAGCTACTTGCTTTTTAATACAGTATCATCTTAATACAAGTCAAAAAATGTTTACTATTTTTAACATGATTCGTAAAAATAAAATGCTGATTAGAAATCAACACAGACTACTGAAAATACATTGAAACGTACTTTTGATATCTTCGCATTATTCACAAGGAATCAGGAGTTGGAATTTAGTTTAGTCTTCATAATAATAAAATTGGTCTAATGTGAAAATCTACGAAATAACATTGAATTTCATTCTTTAGAAATAATAAAAAATAAGAATTTGAGAGTAACTTATGGTTAGGCTAGTATTAAAAAACAATAACCATAACTTGAATACTTTCAAATACCATAAAATAAAGATTAAACCTTCTATTCAATTAGGCTATAAAAACTTAGTCAAATTACTACCTCAATTATTCGTTCTTGATGAGTTCATTGCATTTTTCGCAATAATACATTTTAATCTCCTTTCTGACACCAGCACAATTCTCATGAACTCACATATACATGATAGACATTGAATCATGTCTTCCTTGAAGTCATAACAACAGAAGCACAGAACCATGAATCCTCGTTGGAATTGATAGGTCTATTTACTGAAGGCACTGAAAGTTTAGCCTTTAACTATCTTCTCCGGCCCAGAAGTTCGGAGTGGTCTTTTCAGAGTGGTGCCTCTTCTTCCGTTTGTTTTTTATAAGCCTCTTCCAGGATCTGCTTGTATGGGCTACTCATTATCAAGTATTGTCTTTTGAGCTTTGTTTGAGCCTTTTCCAACTGAGAATTTAGATCGAATCGGAGAGATTTCACTCAAAGATACTTTAACGTTTGACTATAACTGGAAGCGGTTTTGATTCTGTTCCGCTGGTGTTGCAACAGATATTCTCCCTGAAGACTGCATGCCATGTGACAGTCTACTAGTAGAAGTAGTCAGGAACTTTTACAACAGGAACATCATTTGTCTGAAACTATACTGCTGCAACAAAATAAGAGTCTTGAAATACATCTTCGTTCACTGGCCAAACTCTATTTTAGCAAAACCATTCATTGCCGTCCCTACTCTTGCTGCTGCTCCACATGCTTTCCCAAGCAATCTTGGAATACAGAACTGGGTGACAACTTCTAATTTTCCTTCTCTCTGTCTCTGTTGTAGGAACTTGTTGATTAATGTTTCTTTATCTATTATTGTATAGATACAATTTTAAAACAACAAATAGGCGTAAATTACGAAAGAAGTGATGAAAATCATTAAGATAATTTCAATAAAATATTCATTTTACATGCGAATTAAGGATACTTCGGTTTAAATTAATAGCTTACAATTATTTTTATAACAAAGAAAATCAGATCATTACCTAATTATAGATTTAATTACTCCTGATAGGTTTTACTAAAACAGATACAGTGATGGTTTGTTCTTCAACTTGAAAAAGTTACAAATTATTAGCTTCGATATGGTTTCCATGGTTTGGACACCAGCCCATTCATGGCTACGCAGGCTGCCTCTTTGAAGGCAATCAGCAGTGGGTATGTCACAAGTCCTTGATTTCGCTTATAACAAAGTAAACAACTATTGTTAATATAGCCAAGTAACGCTGATTTAACACACTTTTAAATGTTATCAGTAACAACTGAAACACTATTAACTTCTTACTGATATCTATATTTCTTTACGTTGATGAATTAGAAGAAAAGTACAAAAATCTTACTTTGTTGTAAAGTAATCTTGTTTGAGAACGGATATTCTCCCAGTCAAGATGGCAGTTTTCAAGCCTCATGTAGTATACTAAACAGTTAACAGATACCAGCTACTGCCAATAACTAAAAAATAATGGCTGTGGCTCAACGAAGGGGGCCGACACATTGATAGCAACT
>KK113411.1:128421-163735 GCA_000611955.2 Stegodyphus mimosarum
ATCATAATTTTTGTGCAAGAAATATTTTTGATAAACATTTACTTAATTTACTACTAGTTCTGAAAATTTAAGTAAATTTGAAACGAAGGTTTTTACAGAAGAGAAGGAAGGAATTCTATAATTTGCTAATTTTTTCATTATAAAATATGAAAGGAGGAATAGTGATAGCAATGTTTTGAATAAATGGGAAGGAATTGGGAAACTTAGTCAAAAATATTATTCCTGAGGTTTTAAGATAATAATGAAAGGGTTTAATTTAACTTAAAATATTTTTTAGAAGTATTAATAATTTCAAGAACCCAGACATAAAATTATTCGAAGGAGTTCAATTTAAGAAGATTTTTAGCACAATTATATTGCATTAAATATAAAAATTCTTAGATCATAATTTTTCGCGAAAATTAAACGGGCACGTTTATTAGAAAATCATGATGCAAAATGAGTGATGATCTCCTTTAGGGAAATTAGTTTGTTTTTCTATTCAGATAGTTAAAAAACTGATTGGAAAGATAGCTAAATAAATATTTTTATGATATAGATAGATTAGGAAATTCTTATCTTATTCTTTTCAGCGTAAATTGAGTACTTCACAGCTTTATAATTCTTTTAACCCTTTTCTAGAACGTCATCTTTGTTACAACTTACTTTGCCATCAGAAAAGGGGGGTGGTTGATCAGTAAAGGGATACTTGCCCATTGTTTTCTGGTTCAAAGTACTATCAAATGCTTTTTTAAATTCATTCTAATGCACAAACAGGAAGTTTTTTTGATGCTGGAGACGCGAAAAATGTGTAAGATCCTCGGCGGGACTCGAACGATAGAACTCTGGAATACATTAAGTATGCTTTCAATCATCAAAATTCAATTTTCAAAAATTTTTAGAATTTAGGAAGGAACCGGGTGACAAAATTCTGGAGTTTGCACCGGGAGGCAAAATGTCTAGCGTGGGTCCTGCTTCCAATTACACCACGAAGGCATGCAGAAAGGAAAGAGAAAATACTTTATACTGAGAAATGTTTCTTACTTTGTGTGTAAAGTAACTCATCTAAATTTTAATTTAGATTACATTTTGCTCTGAGTTCTTAGAAAATTATTTGGATCGCGATGTTTAGAATTGCTCTATTATGGCGATATTTAAATTTTAAATTAAAATGCGAATTAATGTAAATTATCGATTAATAAACAAGTTCCTTTGAGCGAATAACATGCCGCCAGGTTTCCTTGAAAAGGAATTTCACTACCTAACTTTTGAAATCTATACTAAGTTCCCTAATCCTATCTTAGTTTTTTAAATTTAAATGAGTATTATGCTGCGCAACTAAATAAACATACGTCTCACTTACATATTTTTCAAAAAATGAATTGAAATCGTGAGTGTCAAAAATATCATTTTGTTAGTAATATATACGCAACTGATGGTATTAATATTTGTTAACATGTCTATTCTTGACCGTTATCAAATTAAATTTGTCATTGAATTCGGAGCTTAAAATTTTGAAATCTGTATATAAGCATAATACATTATTATACTATGAGTATAATATATGTATTAAATAATTATTCTATTATAATGTAGAAATCTCCCTAAAATTTAAATTTTTATGGGTTAAAAACATTTTACTAGAAAAATTAAATATACAAAATTAAGAACGAGGAACTTATTTTCTGGAAGGATAAGTCTAGAAAAGAGGTTAAAAATTCTTAATTTTTTCTTTAACATCTAGGTTTATACTTTTTTACTTATGTAGGTTTATAGGGTTGCATATAAGGAATTTTTAGATGTTTTTAAAATTTTAATAGAATGTAAACTTTACTTTTAAATATATTCAAATGGTAGACATTTCATTTTATAAAAAATTAATATCTGAAACAGTTATTTAATAAGCGAAAAACTTCCTTTTTCTCGATAATCTTCCAGGTGCAAAAGTAAAGAACCTCGGAAAAGAGAAAATAAAATATTAATATCCTGTAAAAGTTGATGGAAGCACTTTTGTTTTAACTTCTTCATTTAAAACTTTATTAATACTGATTTTTTGTTTCAGTATTCATAAAGTAGTAGAGACATTAGGTTTATTTTGAAGCAGGAGACTTGAAAAATAAGCAAAGCCCTCGCCGGGATTCGAACTTCGGACCCCTCGAATATGCGCTGAATGTGCTGACCATTACACAGGGAAGGCATGCTAAGTAGGCGGGAGAAATACCTTTTATATACTCTCCCTTTTAAAGGGCGACTGGGGGTCAGGGGACCCAATAGCCAAATCCTGTTGGTGGAGAATCATCATCCACCCTTTTTTAGTTCGGGCACCGCTGTAGAGTCATTAGGTTTTTTTGAAGAAGGAAAGTGAAGAAATGTGCAATATTCCTCCACCTCTTTTAAGAGTATAGTTCAAATCCATCTCCTTTAAGCGTATAGTTCAAATTAGAATGCATTTGTACTCTGAAATGGAAAAAATTCACTTAGGGGACACAACTGTTTGTCGTTAGCGTGGTTACGAGGCAAATCAGCTGACAGAAATGAACCTGAAGTGCCTGATGACTGTCTGACAACACTAATGTCAGCAAGAAGAAAAAATAAGAATGATTGGAATATTATATTATCTTGGAGTATAAGCTCATGTAAAAACTTTCTGGTATAAAAAATATATAGGCATACCTTGTATACTTTGTTTTGCTTTACTACATGTTTTTACAATTGAGATTTATTTCAAAAGAAAAATTTGTGGCAATCTTGCATTGAGTCATTCGCGTCATTTGGCTTTGTATCTCTTTGGTCCTCTATATAAGTCTCTGTTAAATGTTTTATATATTTTTCATTATTATCATATAAGAATTAACGTTATATTTTCATCGAATTTCAATCTTATGGGTCCAAATATAAGACAACGTGTTTCGCAGTTGAATCGCTTGCTCTTTTGAAAATCATACATGTCTTATACATCTTATTCATTAAAAGAGCTGATGTGTACACCACATGACTTCCTTGTACGGAATATTAAATTATACGCACTTTGCATTTCATTTAAACTTAATGGATTGAATTAAATCTACTTCATGGATAGCGCATAAACCACAATAGAATAAATGCACTCTTTAAAAAACACTATATTTGTTTACCATAGCGATACTCTGACGCTAGGTTCACTTAACAGCGTTACATCTCATTAATTTTGTAACTCTGAATGCACAAAAATTGTATCATCTGAAGAATTATTTAATCGTTGCCGCATATTCTATTCAAATACTGCAATAAATCTAAACGATGTATAAAAGAAATTAAACAAATAAAAAAGAGACAAACAGATGACATTTTTTTTCCACAGATGATTCAACACCGCTTAACTAATACGCATGCGCTACTCATAAACCTTCTCTTCTGTCTCAGACAAACTGGCAAAAATATTTTCTGCTAATAAGATATACTTATTACCTCGAATTTAATTAGAGATATATTTCTCATTCAATGAATTCAGTTCTCATTTCGTGGCAAGGGAAAAATACACAAAAACTCAAAATATTTTCATTAAAAATTGAAATATATAGAAGAACATATAACGCCAGGTACAGTTAAAACAATTAAAAAAACTTTTACAATTAAAATTACAGTTTTTACGCCAAAACAAGCAATTCGACCAGCAGACAAGAAGGCAGTTTCTTTGGTGCACAAAACTAAAAGTTTTCTTTTGGTCCCACTAGGCAAAAATACACTAAAGACGCAGAAAAAATTAATTCACTGGTCTGCTAAGTTTCAAATGTAAACAAATATGGCTGCTATGGAAAAAAAATTAGACTTAGCCGTACTTAAACAACTTTTAAATTGCTGATAATTCTACAAATATTGCACGCATATTAATAAAAGACATAAAAACCTTAACCGGAAGATAAGAACAACATAAGTCAATCATATTTAAAGCAAAAAAAGCACAGTTTACCAACATATAAGAATGAAAAAAACTGATTTGAACCAAATAACAGACTGGGTATATATATATACTTTTGGTGCGGCCGATTGCAACAAAAAAGGGAGTTGCACAACTACATGCTATAGCAGTCCTATACACAAAATTTCAACGTTCTGAGGCTACTCGTTTATAAGTTATGCGACATACATACATACGTACAGGCGGCACAAAAAATCTCTTCTGAATAAATTTTAAATCAGTTTTATCATTGGTTTGAAGAAAACGAGTCCTTTATTCTGTGCTTACGTATAAATGTCACACAAAAGCATCGTTAAATTGCAATCGATAGCAGTCAAGATGGACTTTTTCGTTGAAATATGGTAAAAGAAAGTTTTCCTAATTGCAATACTTCCTTTATTTCGTACAAAGAAGTAAAATGTATATTAAGATTATTCATCATGCATCCCTTATTTTATATTTTAAAAGAAAGGTATTTAATGTGTTTTTTCTCAGGGTAACGTATTTAGATTATTCATCTGTCCTTCTTACAGAAGCCTTTCAGCAGATGATGTGTATGATCCTCTTATCAGCAAGCATTAATTTTTGCACACTAAATGCCTTCAAAAATGCTGTTTCGCCTAACATATAAGATCGTCTTATATTAAAGCCGGACTTAAAAGATGCACTTAACAAACATTCCGCGTTTAGACAGCACAAATAAAGCCAAAATCAAAGCTTAACTGCTGAAGAGGCAGACGAAGCACGTGCTCCGAGTCTCCACTTCCAGAGATAGCCCCAAATCATCCAATAATGCTTGAAATATGTAAAAGTTTTTGACATTTTTTCCAATTCGAGTGTTAAAAATATAAAACTAGAAACAAGAATAAAACGTTAAACTATTGGCGTATTTTTATTCTTATGTGTTTCGTTAAACCTCAGAAACAGTATTTTTGTCCAACATTAATTTAAAAATTAAAATTAATTAAGATGATCAACACATACATACTACCCAGCTGAAGAAAATGATTTTTTTCATGTTTGAAAGAAAGAGAGTTTTTAAAGTCTACATTTAATTCAGATATTTGATTACTAAATCAATAAATAACTTAACGGCATTAAATTTTTCTATAACGTCACCTCTCACCAGGCCTTTATTTTCGCAGTCGTTGTCATATACTTCCAATTACAGAAGTGTTTTAAAACGACGAAAATAATCGTGTCTTTGCAGTGTCGTATTTAAACAAAAATTAATTTTGAACAAATAAAGAAACCTGAATTTTATTCTGATGCCCTGATTTCTGTACCTGTGTTTGGGAAAGATAGGTATTGGAATATCCGGTTTGAGAAAATAAAAATACAAATAGCTTGACCTCTGTACAACAGAAATTGAGGGGGATATTTAATTTAAAAACTTGCAATTTTTTATGTTATTTTCAACTCACCTTGAAAGATACGTTAATTAAATTACAATAATTCGAGGGTTTAAGTTTAAATGAATTGCGAAAAAAAGTTAATAATTTAAGGCCACACAAGTTTGTCATGTGATGTCTCCACCAGATTATTTTTTATTAAAACAAAAGTAACATATGATTAATATTGGAGTAGACGATATCTTGATTCTATAGATACCAGACTTCTCTTGCTAAGCAGAATTGTGAATGAATTGTGACATATGCCATATAAATTTTAGCATGTGTAAGTTAAGCATAACTTTGAAAATTTAAAAATATATGTTCCGCATTTATAGCGATATCTAGTTTAGTACAGCGAACCGAAAGTGAATTCAAAGCATGTGGTTTAATTCAAGAGTAATAGTTCTGAAAAAATTTTCTTTTATTGAAAATACCGCCGGCTGATAAAATTCGAGTAATATTTCCAGTTTTCCTTGTTCCAAATCTTACAACAGTTTTTGCCACATACAAACGCGGTAACAAAGATTTATATGCATTTATATGCTTTCATACATGCACTCAGATATGAACTAATAGAGGCAGAAACAAATGATGATTAGCAGCTTCCTGACTTTCAACCTCTGTCGTTGAGATGGCGGCATCGGAAGCGAGTTCTCCGCAAAAATATTACACCCCAATTTTCATCCCTAATATCCCGCCGCCATCAGCTCCCATAAAGGTCTTGGCTCCGAAATAGCTCCATCCATCGGGGCATAGGCTCAGAAAACAGATGTTTGAGATATCCTCGTTTTGAAAAACAAAACAGAGCACTGCTTTCTTCTAGCACTATGCTCTCCTAATCTCTACACGCGCTATTTTTAGAGGGGGGAAATAACGTCATGGAAGTAAAAAAGAACATTCGAATCAAAAAGGTTGCTAGGTATTTTGCGGCGCTGTAGGTCGGACCTTATTTATTTCGGGAAATGTCGAAGATTAAAAAGTTTCGGGTTGTTGGGGAGGAACGCAAACTGCGCGTTATATTGTCTCGAAATGGGGTGTATGTTTTGATATATTTTAGGGCTAACTGGGTATGAGCATTTTATATTATGCAATTGTAATTTCTAGCTACGAGCTTCGGAATTTAGTTCCTTAACTATGGGATTAAAAAAATTCTGCAAAAGATACATGCAGGATCATAATCGTCATTATGGCAACTACATATATTTTAAAATACTACACGATCTCTTATATATGCTTCACCAGCATTATGCCAAGTTATCTCGGTTGAATTTCCTACTCCTTCATCACTATTCATTTATTCTGCTACCTGCAGATTATATCTGCACATCGTCCTTTAAGACTTTTGGAAAACTTAAAATTACACGTACTTCCATTTTATTTCCTTATCAGCATTTTTTATAAAAATCCTAGAACCATTTTATATAAATAAAGTAAGAAAACAGCATATAAACGCTAAAGTTTTAAATAATGAAGAAAACTGAAAAGGATATATAGACGCAAAGCATCTGAAGATAATTTCAGAATATTGCCGAATGAAATCTATGAAGCGCCATTTTAAACCGGGCATTTCAGCGAAAGGGTTGCCGCATTACAGATCTACCGAATAAATGGATACCGGATTATTCGGTTTTAAATGCAGTGAATTGTTGGTGATCTGTATGGAAAATCTAGAAATGGGAAATAGACGTCTATTAAAGTTTTTGATTCCATCCTTTACATAACGAACCATGAGCTGTTTTGGAATCTTGTGTGTTGTGATATAAACGACTGAAGGACAAAGAGAATTGTCGCGTTTATGGTGGTCTAATGTTTTTTGTCATGACTGTATTTTTATCTTGTTTCCCAAAATAATCACAGTAACAATTTTACTGAATATATAAATTAAATAACTGTATATATAAATACTGAATATATAAATTAAATAACCAGTTCTAACTATTAACTCGTCGAGATTTTTTTTCGAAACATGTAAAACTGTGATTTTTGCCAATTTTCAGTATTGGTCTAAATTTTGCGTCTTTCTTCATTAATGTATTATATACATACATAATGCATTACATACGCACATATATGCATAGGTATGTGCGTGTGTGTATGTGTGTGTATATATTTAATACTGTATGTATAATACTACATATATATGATATTAAATATACACACGCACACATACACGCGTGTGTGTAAGGGAATGTGTAGTGGAATTTATAATTCAACGTGTTTGTGCACCAACGTATTTTAATGGTATAGGGCGCTAATGAGCAGAAGAAAGTAAAAACTTTCAGCTAGTGAAAATTGTGATTCCCCGTGCGGTTTCGAACGGTATACATTGCTACAGTAATGTGAACTTCGTCGACGTGCGTTTTATCTACGGGACTGCCTTTGAAACGGAGCAGTTTTTAAAAAGAGGTAGAATGAACGATTCTTACGTAGGATTCCTATGAATTAGGTACCTACTCGGAGCAGCTGCTCCATTTCCATCTGCAGCTGTAGGGTTAAAAAGCGTGTCAGCGAACTGCGCTTTCGGGTAACGATGCATATCACTTGAAATCTGCACAGGGAATGATAATTCACTATTTTATATCCCAACCGAACGCGCGATTTAAGCACACATATTATTGCAAAAATAATTTATTTCAGTCTCTACTACTTGCCTTTTTTCTGAGCACGCTATATGTACAATTTATTTATTAATGGGTTATTTAGTAACCCATTAGAAATATTATTTAATAACCCATTATCTTCTTTGATAAAGGTAGTTAGAATTCTATTGAAATGAAGTAACTCATAAGCATATTTAAAAATTGAGTCTTGAAAAATTTTATAAAATGCATACATCAAAAATGAATCTCGAATAAATTTAAAATGGAAACTTTTAAAAAGGCATAATGAAAATTGAAAATGTAATCCATAAACCAAGTAATTACCATCATTGACCGCAAACTAGTTGACTTTTCAAGGAGAATAAACCAACTTCCAATCGTTAACAATAATTAATAAATGCGAAGGTGTTTCGTATCTTTCTGAAGTAAGAATTATTATGCCAAAAAAGCTTTTTAGCAAGGTGAGTTCTTACTGAATTCTATACATTTTAATTCAATTCATCTCGCTTAAACTCGATTTACTTAGCTTGAACTCATCGTGCTAAATGGAGTTTTTGGCTTAATCATTCTTACTTGAGAAAAAAGACGAAACACCTTCGCATTTATTAATTATTATTAACTGATTGGAAGTTGGTTTGTTCCCTTTGAAAAGTCAACTAGTTTCCGGTCAATGATGGTAATTGCTTGGTTTATTGATAACATTTTCAATTTTCATTATACCTTTTTAAAAGATTCCATTTTCAATTTATTCAAGATTCATTTTTGATGTTTAGATTTGTTAAAAGTTTTCATGATTCAATTTTTAAATATGCTTATAAGTTAACTCATTTCAAAAGAACACTAACTATCTTTATCAAAGGACTAATATGCTAAATAATCCATTAGTAAATAAGTTATTAATTTATTACTTTGCATCTTTAGCGCAAATATTAGGCAATTTATTACGATTGACTAACTTGCTTACTTATATATATGTAATAAGTTGAGCAAACCAAAACTAATATTGTCTCTAAAATCGTACCTACTCTGATATAAATTCTCTGGTGACCTAATTACGTCAGTCCCTTCTTCTGCTAGCTTCCACCTTGCTTATAACTCCTCGCTTTGCTTCCCCGTCTAAAATGCCTGCGTCTTAATTCTGAGAATCAATGTAAATAGCAATTTATCGTCTTCCATTACGATTGAATCATAGAAATGTATCGGATTTCATTATGATTGGATAAATATCTATGGAGATGATTTTATATGCTTGAAAATAAAGATTGGAAATTCTTCAGATTCATGTTTTGTAATCTTCATCTGTAAGCCTTCATGCTCAACTACGACGACTGCAAGCTAATTCTTCCTTCTATGTTCATCGAAATTATCACATAATGAAAAATTACAAAGCAGTTTAAACCTAATCCATTTGTTCGATGAAAGCAGCAACAAGGGGTGGTAATAAAGCAAAGTAAATTAAAAAAATAATATTTTAAAAATTTACCCTACATTCAGTTCGAAAAAAACATATGAAAAAAAAACCCGAAAGACAATGACAAACTGCAAGATAAAAGGGAGAAATATACGAGAATCAAAAATGAAATAAGAAATTTACATCTTTCGTTGCATCGTCATCAGGGGTTTGGTGCAACGAAAGGACTAAACAAACCGGCCTGTTTCTGAACCAAAAAAAGACGTAAATTAAAGTTTAAAACTTAAATCAGTCATTTAAAATAGTAGCATAAAATGTATAAACAAATTTAAAATAAGTATAATGATATTATTTTCAGCAGTCTGAGTCAAAAACAAAACCTGAAAATAAAAGCAATCTAGCATATGCAAAAAGAAAAGCATACGCAAGTTTTGAAACTTCACAGACCGAGTTAAATATTTTTTTAAGGAATTATAACATGTAAATCATAAACAAGCAAAAAAGCTTAAAAATTTAATAAGAATTTTCAATTTAAGTGGATCGAACATCCCAAAACGTGTAAAACATAAATAATCCAACTTATGAAAAATTTGTTAAAATAAAAATAAAAAATAAATAAAAGAGTCTTTAGTTCCTTAAAATCTGTAACATTAGAGCAACAAAGTTTTTTAAACGGAAAGTATATTAGAGCAACAAAAGTTTAGAATTGAAAAAAATATATTTCATCAGTTCAGTAGCAAGCCTCAAATGTGCTAAGTAATGAATTATTTGAAAATTAAAAACTTAAAACTACGGATTAAACTGATTAATATTATTGAAAATGAAAAAAAAGCCTCCACTGTAACATTAAAAATTTTCTAAAAGGAAGAAAGAGTGAAGCGAATTACCTGAGTTAGAAAACCTAAAGGAAACTGAATTAAAGTCAATTTTATAAAAAATACGGAATCCAGGTTTTGATACGGCTTTGCCGGTCCTGCATTTATGTTTAATAAATTAAAAATAATAACAATAACAACAACAACAATAATAATAATAATAATAATAATAATAAAAAAGAAGTAAACAGAATACCAAACGGGCAAAGAAGGATAATAATAATAATAATAATAATAATAATAATGATAGCAATAACAATAATAATAATAATAAAAATGATAATGATAATGATTATAATAATAATAATAATAATAATAATAATAAGAGGAGGAGGCAGAAAGTTTCGTCTGAGACAAATGTACCACCAGGACAAAAAAATAGCCCGATACCGTTAAATTTTAAGTTTGACATCATGTTCACGGATCGGGCATAAGTTTGAGAAACGAGATGTTTGTAGTTGTACTGAAGAAAAAATGAAATATTAGTTCTGAAAAAAACTTTCTGGTATTAATAAGTAAAGTGGTGATTATTGCTGTATCGACTGCCATGAAATGTTTTAACGAAAAAATATTTTTCCAGAAGAAGTCAGAATCTAATAGGTTTCGTGTTTTAGAAAACAGTGGCAAGCTTCAGTATAGGCACATGGACAATTCATAACATTATTTGCATAAATTAATAATGAATAGCCTAATGAACCTCACATTTCTAGCTGAATGAAGCCTTTTTACATGACCATTAGATTTATCCTTAAGTAATAAAACTGCATAATGATAAAAATAATGCAGATTGAGCATTTGGAAACTTACAAATTATACTACATGTCAAATTTCGTTTGGCATGCTAAATATAATAAAACTGTGAACTAAATAATGTTACACAGTTATAAATCCTAAAACAATATCACCGAAAGGATATAAATGAAAAAAAAACTTGAATTTATTTTTTAACCGTCCTCTCCAGGCAAGTCAGTAATGATGGCAAGCAATTAATTTTTGTCGTACGGGAGTCAAACGGTTTGTATTTTAATTTTTGGAATGCGTATATTGTTTTATTGAATTTAACTTTAGATATCGTATAAAAACTCCGCTTTCATTATTTAAGTTAATTTTTTAAATTTAAAATACAACAGTATTATATTTGCATCATTTAAGATCATTTTGTAATTGAAATTATAATGCACGACACTGATAGCGAAAATAAAGACCGTGTAATGGCTTCCACGGATATAGTATGGGTGTAGTAATCAATGATTCCGAAATTGTTAATAAAAATATTCGTAAGAATTTTATAAAGAAAATAACTGTTGATTTTTTGTTCTATTTTTTTGTTCTGTACAACACTGCATTTTTTAAGGGATCTGATAACTGTAAGGTTACAGATGCAACGTTGTCCTGCTGTTTATTTATAATATTTAAAAATGCGAAGTTTAGCTCATTTCCCATCGTATTCCACCCCTAGCGTTTTAGCTCCAAGTTCTGAAAATTTTACACCTATTCGCTTAGTTTTTCCCTTTCACAATCCGTTCAGAGAATGATCTTTCCAAAATTTTAAAAAGGCTTCGTCCATGTAGTGGTTGTTTTCATCTCCCTGACAAAGACAAATCCTTGCAAACTACCTGCGAAGGTCACGCCGAGCCTTTTTCTTCTAACTAGTGAACCTTAATGCTAGCCTAATACACGAACTGACCCTTCATAGCGAAGCAAATGCAAACTGACATTAAGTTTATGATTTCTCTGAGTCAGCTCCACATTCGGCTTCGTTAATTACGCATGGATGCTTTGACGCCTAAATAATAGCAGAGACAGCACTAAGAAAAGGTAAAATACAAGTTACTGAACTTTCTTTTTTTTTCTGTGGTGGGCACTAACCCTTATAGGCTTATGCCACTACTAAGGCTACAAGCAGTGGTCAAAACAGGTGGGCCACCGTTGCCTCCTGTTAAGAAACAGGTAGTTTACATGAGTGCCTTCTCCGCGATTCGAACCTGGGTCATTCGGTACGGAAATCAGAGCCACTAATCATTTTTCCGCCTGGGCGCCATTTACAGGAATATGGAAATTAAGATTTCTTATTAAATTTTGTAATGGCAATATTAATATATATCCTTATTGGAATAGGCAGATAGCCCTCGAGTGCTTGGCCATAATTAAACAAACCAAACCATCTTATTGGAATATAAGCTTCGTTTAAAGGAATAATTATTGTGATATTTACCTGCAGTTTATCCATGATTACTTTACCTTACTTTACCTTTGTCATGGTCTTAATGTAACCGCCTCCTTTGGAAATTATATGATTCGCATAACTTTCCCCTCTCGAATTTCCGACGATAAACTAGTTAAAAAAAGGGGGATATATGAGGAAATAAGATATATAAACATTTTCACACTTCCTTTCACACTTTCATCGTCGGGTTACAGACAAGGAAGTATAAAACCTAACGCTTTAAAACCCAGCCATCACTACTCGAACCAAACTGATTTTTTTCTTTTGGTTATTTTTTTTAGAAAAGCAAGAGAATTTCAAAGACTACCTTTTTTGACAGTTCCAATTACTGGTTTGTATAATTAACGAACATTATCTTCATTTTTTAATTGCTAAATTCGTATGTCCTGAGTAAAATGCCTCTTCCACATCGCTGCTCTTTGGAACGTTATTACGTTACCACGAATTGTTGTAACTCGAAATAAACAAACCCTGGAACTTATTAGTCAAAGTAATTAATTTTCGTTCTAAAAACACACATTTTTTTCGCTTTTTTCTACAGGAAAAAAGGGAAGCTGCCGGATATTTTTTAAATACTCAGTCCATTTTTTTTCTTTGCATTTTGGTGAATATATTACCGGAGTTTCGTCCAACCGCTTTTATTTATTTTTTCTTCTCTCAAGGAAGTAATAAATGAAAACGCCAAAATATTTAACCCTGGCGTCGAAGGAGAGGGTAAAGAGAAACCATTTTTCTTGCTCTATAAATTACGGCAAACGAAAGCGTCAGATCATTTTTACGCAATTTATTTGCCTTTCCAGGCGTAATTAATTGATTGGAGAAAATGGGGTTTTCGAAATGCACAAATAAATGATTCGTTACCATGAAAATCCCTTGTTTGCAATCGAGGAGACGCTAATAATAATTTATCCTGCTTACGAATCGCAGTTACGACATCGAATACAATTATTTAGTGCTCTGATTTAAAGTAAATATTTATTTATCGCAAGTCTGAACGCGATAGAAAGTTCATTAACTCTTAATAGAAACTAAACTCCTTGATGAAGTTATAAAACATTTTTTATCGAAAGGTAATTTTACTAACCAATGTTCTGTATTTACGTAACATAAATTTAGAGAGTTTTCTTAGCAGTTTGAAGAAAATAGGTATCGTAGTACAGTTTACATTCTACGCGTAGGATTAATACAAAGAAACTTTCAACTTTACCAAAGATACACAAGAAGATGTTGGAGACTTTTATAACTATTTAGTACCCTGATTTAAAGTAAACACTGTCGCAAAGCTGAACGCGATTAATTAATTTTTAATTCTTAATAGCAACTAAACTCCTTGTTGAAGTCATGAAACATTTTTATCGAATGGTAATTATACTAACCACTATTCTATATTTATGTAAAACGCATTTAGAGAAGTTGCGATATTAGATTGAAGACTATCTTAATAAGTATCATAGTACAGTTTAGATTCTGTGCATGTAACTGATAAGAAAGAACTTATAACTTTACCAAAGACTGTAGAAACTCGTATTCTTAGGTAACATCAAATGTATGACAAATCTGAAGACTAGAAGTGAATTTTCGCTATGTCTTTTAAGTAAAACAGAGACAGGGAAAGGGTGTAAAGGATTCTTTTATTTAGCTCAAATAAAAATTAACAGGCGGCACCACTCGTGCATACAAACGCCAACAATTATGGCTTAAATATAATGGATGAACTAAAACTAAGTTAGTCTAACGGCTGCACAAACAGAATAACGCACAACTGACTGGGACCTGAGATCGGCGTAACAAGCTTAATGCGAGAATAACGCCACGCCTCGGAATACCACTTATAACAAACTGAAATTAGCAACGTTGCCTTCAGGCAAGAAGAACACGCTCCGATTCTACCTCCAAAACTTTTCTTTAAATGCTCTGTTCTTTCTGCCTTATTTGAATATATTTTTTTAAAATTTACATTCTGGCAGGAAAATGGAAATGTGGGGGATAGGAAAGGTGATTAACATAAAATAGCTCGTTAGAAACTAAACAAAAATTCTACAAGATATACAAGGAAGGTGTCTGAGACTTTTGTTTTGCCGTCACAAATGAATTGTTTGCTAACAAGTCTAGTTGCATTTCGATCCGGATCCATATCTTAAACTGCTGGGAAAAAAGTTACTACCTTTTAGTCAATTTTATTGACAGTATAATCGCTTGAAGAAAGTAAGTATCGCAGTACACTTTACATTCTGTCTGTAGAATAAGAAGGAAAATAAGAAGGTCCATAAAATAAGAAGGAAATTGCAGCTTTACGGAAGATACACTGGGAGGTGTTTGAGGCTTTTAAAATTATTTAGTATTCTGATTTAAAGTAAATACTTTCGCAAGTTTGAATGCGATGTGCTGTATTTCTAAAAGATTTAGGGTCTTACTATATGTCATTTCTTATGTACTACTGTTTACTAAATGCTATTACGGTTTAATTTTTGCTAATTTGTAAGCTGCAATTTAGTGAAAGATAAACGATTTATCTGTTTCGATATTCCTTTGGTTTTCAGATCAGTTGGAAAGAAATTGGCAGACTTTATAATTCTTACATCGTGAAAAAGGAAGTTATTTATTTTTTAAATTAATTTTCTTTTTACTTCCTTCTACGAAGTAAAAAGGAAGTATTGTAATCGTTAAAAATTTCAGGTATCATATCTCAACGAAAATACCCATTTTGACAGTTATCGAATGCAATTAACGAAGTTTATGAGTGGCATCTGTAGGTAAGGACAGAATAAAGGACTCTTCTTCCCACTAAAAATTATAAAATCGATTTAAAATGGATTCTGAAAAGGTTTTTTCGTGGCGTCTGTACGTACGTATGTATGTATCTCTCATAACTCAAAAACGAGTAGCCCCAGAACTTTGAAATTTTGTATATAAGACTTCTATAGCATGTAGATGTGCACCTCCCTTTTTGGTTGCAATCGGCTTCAGCAAACGTATATATACACTGCTCGACATTGAAAATGCAACACCAAGAAGGAGTGGTCAGAAAGTGATAAAATTTGGAAAAAAGACAGAGACAGCAAGCAGCAATAAGTGATCTTTATTTCAAAATGGCAGCCAGAATACAGAGCGAGAACGGCGTCGGCTCAGTAGAATGTAGGACCACCGCGGACAGCGGTGCACGAAGAAACACGTCTAGGCATAGAGTCAAAAAGAGTGCGGATGGTGTCCTGAGGGATGGCTCTCCATTCCCTTTCAACCATTTGCCACAGTTCGTCTTCTGAACGAGGCAAGCTTCCAATCACAAACGGCATCCAATCACATCCCATACATGTTCGACTGGTGACAGGTTAGGAGAGTACGGTAGCCAGGGAAGCATCTGTATACCTTGCAGAGCATGTTGGCAGATGCGAGCACTGTGTGGTCGGGCGTTATTCTGCTGAAAAATTGTATTAGGCAGCCCCTGAAGGTAGGGGATTGCCACCGGCCACAGTACATTATCCAAATATTGCTGGGCCGTCATAGGGCCCTGAATACGAACTAGATGAGACCTGGAATCGTAGGCAATAGCGCCCCAAGCCACTATGCCATGTTCTCGCGCGGTGGGGCGTTCTACAGTAACTGCTGGATTAGTTCTGTCTCCACGTTGATGCCACACACGTATGCGGCGACTGTCACTGGATAAACAGAAGCGAGACTCTTCTGAGAACACGAAGTTTCGCCATTCTGTCCTCCACATCGCTCCAGTCCGGCACCATTCTAAACATTGGCTTCTATGCTGTGGGGTCAATGGCAGTCTTCTTAACGGACGCCGTGAGTGCAGGCCACGTTCAACCAATCGACATGAAATGGTTTTCGTCGACACGGGAACATCCATTGTATCTTGCGCATGCTGCAGAATCGCGGTACAACTGACTTGCGTGAGCGCCACAGCTTGTCGGCGGATGCGTCCATCCACGCGTGCTGACGTCACTCTAGCTGCGCCTGCACCCCTCCTTCTTCCCACATTCCCTTGTTCCAACCATGTTCGCCATAGCCGATGCACCGTGCTCGCATCCATGTGGGTATCAGCTGCGATTTGACGCAAGGACCAACCCGCCCTTCTCAGTCCGATCACCATACCCCTCGTAAAATCGTCTGTCTGCTGGAAGTGCCTTCGTTGACGGCCGCCTGGCATTCTCTTCTATTACACTTATCCTCCGGGACAAAAACCAACTTTCTTCGATAATTCGTCTGGCAGAAATAACGACACGAATATTGACCATTCTACACTTTCCTTCCCTTATATTTTACTTCACGTGCGTCAGAGAGCTGCGCATTTCACATCATTCGCATAACTCAGTGACGTGCGTCTACTCTAAAATTTACATAAATTTCTGACCACTCCTTCTTGGTGTTTCATTTTCAATGTTGAGCAGTGTATATATATACATACCCAGTCCGTTACTCGGCTCAGTGAGTTCAGATTTTCTATTCTTATATATTGAAAAATTGCGCAATTTTTGCTTTAAAAATGATTGAATTACGTTTTTCTCATCTTTCGGTTAAGGTTCTTATGCCTTTAATAAATCTGCATGCAATATTTGTAGAAATATCAACAATTTAAAAATTGTTTAAGTGCGGCTAAGCTTAATTATGGTTACGAAAGCAGCCATATTTGTTTGCATTTGAAACTTAGCAGAATAGAGGATTTATTGCCAATCTAGAGAAACTAAGCTTCGCAACAACATTTATAATTCCTTCTTTTATTATTGAAAATTAAATTATGCTTAACCCATTCTGGAATTTATTCGAGGAAATACAAGTAAGTCTTTGAGATTTACTTCGTAATTTTTAATATGGATATTTTGAGTTTTTATGTTTCTGCCTTGTCGCGAAGTGAGAACTGAATTGATTGAATGAGAAATACTGGATCGTCTGTGAAAAACTGCTTCTTTTTTTTTTAAATTTCTTTTATACATCGTTTTAGATTTATCACAGTAATTGAATAGAACATGTGGCAAAGATTAGATAATTCTTAAGATGATATACATAGTTTTTGTGCATTGAGTTATAAAATGAATGATATGTAACACTGTGAAGTGAACCTAGCGTCAGAGTGTCGCTATGGTAATTAAATATAGTGTTTTTTAAAGAATGCATTTATTTTATTGTGGTTTATGCGCTATCCATGAAGTAGATTTAACGCAATCCAATAAGTTTAAATGAAATGCAAAGTGCTTATAATTTAATATTCCGTACAAGGAAGTCATTCCATACAAATCAGATTTTTTTTAAAATTTGTTAAAGTTGAAATTAATGAAGTTAACATTTTAACCAGTTAGTGCTTAGGAAGCTAGTCACTAAACTGTTAGGCAGCTGCCTAGCAGTTAATGGTTAGACAGTTGGCAAGAAATTCACATATTCTGCTGGAAGTTTCAATATAACACTGGTCTATATGTTATATGTAAAGTTTTAGAAAAATCAAACCAGTGATAAAATAAATTTTTAGTGTTACGTAAAGCTTTAGCAAGTACTTAATCCGGAACTTGCAAGCTTTTAAATGTAAATAAACTATGTTAATACGAGAAGTTTTTGGATGTCCACAGTCAACTCAAGTAATTATTAATAGAAAAATACACTAGGGTCACTTATTTAGAGGTGGAAGGTTTCGTAGAGTATTTTCTTAGATTTTTATCTTTTTACTTATAAGGTTTATATATAAAGTTTGGGTAGAGGATCGCGTTTTGCATACACATACGAAATAGAAATCGTAGGTATTCCTGTTTTTTATCATAATTTGGAATTCAAACAAGCAGCGGTTTCGATCAGTTAAACAGAATTTGACCAAAACTCCTTTGCGACTAATGCTGAATTTTTCTATTCACTCATTTTCAGTAAGCCTATCAGTGTATTCTATTAACTGTTAAGGAGATATCAATAGTTAATAAACTGTGCAATTATTACTGTAAAATGAATATAAGATACAGATTGAGTGTACTGCTCATTACAATTAAATGGATGTTTTTAATTTTTCGTACTCAGAGGAATGTTGCTCTTGGTTTAAAACTACAAAATATACTTATTGAATTTTACAGAATACAAGACTGTACAGAACACACTACGACAATGAATGAATTGCTGGTGTTTACTTAACGGTAGAAAAACGTAAATGGCTGTTAAACATTTCATAACGAACGAAGTAGATGGAAAGTAATAGTTAAATTCTGATCTCAAATGATTGCAGAGTTGTAAAACAAATGGTAATGTTACTGTTGCAGAGAAAAGAAAACAAGTATTGAATACATTTAGGAATAGTATTATTATCGCACAGCATCTGTCAAAAAACCTTCCCCAGTATAAAAATATAAAAATGAAATAATGAAGAAAAATATATATTACATGCTGTTATTGCCTAAATAGAAAGAACATGGTAACGTCATTTGACGTCTTTGAAGATAGTGACATAGCTATGGCCCTAACAAGAGCTCTATCAAGCGCGTTCTTTCCACGGCGTCTTTTTTATATATATCTCCAAAGTATGAAATTTTGTGGCTTGAACGCCTAATAGACTAGGCATATTCGAGATTTCTTTTTCTGGTAGCATGAAAGCAATATTTGGTGGTATTATTAAAGAAACTGATGCAGTTTGGTTATATTGCGAACGAACATCCTACACTGATAGCGATAACTATAACACAGGAGTGTCACACAGTACATATTGATGTCAAAAATCTGAACACTGTGCTGCTTCTGTTTCTTTAATAAATGTGTATAGTAATCATTGCATTGTAAATCTGCTGTTTTAAATTCACGTTGGAAAGTTTTGGTTAACTAATTCGGTATCTTTTAGTTTATTATCTTTCAATAATCGATTTATTAAAAGTTAATTTTAAATGCACATATCTCTTTTCAAATATCTTATACTGAATTCTGAATCCTTTAGAATTAATTTCCTTTATTTATTGTTGCTAACTGCCTTACACGAAATAGTCGATGAGAACTTTCATGCAAATTCGTTATTTAAATTAGAAAGAAAATATTAAATGCATATTAAATCTTAAACCTTTTCATATTTAATACAGATCTTATTGAATCAATATTAATCTTTAATTAATTCTAATGAAATTTCCTTAATTTCGTTTCAAACTCTAAAGCAAACGAAGGCTCTTGTGAAGCTTTTCTTTAAACGTTAAATTTCCTTTATTATTATACTAAAAAATAACGTAATAATACAGACTTTATAAAACTTCCGTGGCACTGAAGATTTGCAGGAAACTTCTTTGAATAGTTATTTATTCAACTAGAAATTTTGGCAAGAAGCGTAATGTTTTGATCGAGAGAAAAAAAAAGCCGTTTGTTATAAATCATTTTAAAATATCGTTTCATTGTGCATTCAACCTAAAATGGTTGGACATAATAATCCATTTAATTTAAACCGAACGAAAAATTAAATTTTATTTTTAGTGACCCTTTTAAATTAATTACTCTCTTAAAAAAACCTTAAAAGTTTTTCCGGCTCGCCTGTGCATAAATTAAACATTATTTAGATGCCTTAGGGGTTTTTTATGGCTCCATAAGGTTACGAAATTTCAAAAGAATTTCTGAAGAAGCATTAATTTTTTTCCTTTTATTCCTTAGAGGAAGTATTTTGCTGGTATGGAGATTATCATAAATTATAAGTAAATTAAAATAATTAATTTTTGGTATGGCTGGAATTAACTGGTTTTTATCTATAGATTACGAATTTAGTAAAGCTCAGTGGACTAGAAATTTAAGTAATAGCTAGGCGGAAATCTGAACTTGAATGTTTCATACATATTCTATATCTGATTAATAGTTTAAGAAATGTACAAGAACCGGCAAAAAAAATCTCTATGATATGAAGTAATAATAAGAAACGAACATAGTATATTCGTGTAACAAAAGAATACGATTGCGCGTAAAGTGTAAAAAAAATAGAAATCGGCATAAAGTAAGTAAACATTAAGCAATAGAAAAAGTTGTAGTTTTACTCCAAATCATGTTACTTCTTATTAATTGTTTTGCTTATGTTGCTTATGGGTGTGGGATACGCAAATGAATTCCACAAGAGGGAAGTGAGGAAAATAAAAGGTTTATTTCAACTTTAATTTAGACATAACAAAATAAGAATTTTTTACACTTGAGGGATGATAAAAACATATACATATTTGACCACAAAAACAAGGGCAACAAGGAAAAACGATTGGTAACCATGTTGACGAGACATGGAAAAAACGATCCTCAGAGGAATAGCTTTGTAGCTGAATAACAGTTGTTCTACTACGAAAACATACGAGAAACACTTGTTCGAACTACGACAAAAAGATGTAGCATTCATTCAGAAGTAGATGTACTAAGTCATTTTATGTACGCATAATTATCAGTAAAGCTCATAATACAGGGAAGTCCAAAATCCGCGTTGTAATATCGAACTTAAAATGAATCAGATATAGAATATAGTCCCTTATCACAATCAGACACGTCACGCAGCGTGATGGCATACTGGACAGATGGTAGTTGAGGAGTCCTTGCGACATTCGATCTTACTTCTGAAGGAAGGCAGTTTTGTGAGATGAAATTGCCCTCCCAAGAGCTTCCCAGACATGCTGCATATGGGTTAAGGTTAGGAGACATGGCTGCCGAATCCATGCGGCGAGAATCATCACTTTCCGGGTGATCTTCGACCAGCTGAGCTATGTGTGGACAAGCGTTGTCGTCCATTAACAGGAATACAGGACCGAGTGTCCCTCTGAAAAGTCGAATATAGAGCTCTAAGATCTTCGATTTATACCTCATAGCAGTCACGGAACAATACCTGCAGGGGTGTGCAGCCGTCCAACATAAAGCCTGCCCAAACTATGACACCTCCAGCACCGTAATGATCCTTTTACTCATCTGTAAAATGCACTATGCCCCCTTGATGTTTGTCCAAGGCGCTTGTCGTTTGCACCATGCTAAACGCGCGAGCATTTGGGATCTATACAGATATGATTCGACGAGTTGGTACTTAGTGGATACGTTCTGTTATTAAATTTCCTCACTTCAGTCAGCTTCTACTATTGCTAGTCTTTTACCGCGACAATCGCGTCAGCACAGCCGTTTGTACCGACATATAGACAAGTGGCAAATTTCGTTATCGCATCTGTGAGAGGGGCTTCCCAGATGAGACCGATGAGTTTGAAATAGTTGACTCTGATAATGAACTCTCAAATTTTGTTATTTCATGAGGTTTGATGCCGATTTGTAAGTGACGAGAAATCTTGTTTTTAAATTTGATTTGCTAAAGAATTACAGTTACAGTGACGCGACAGCAGGAGAAACAACTCTAACTTTGTAAAGACCTACAACAAAAGGATATGCTACCTGAAGTATAAATCCTTGAAAACATAGCTGAGATAACCACCAAATTAAAGAAAAGATTGATGAACATATGGAAATGCTTGCATGTCTTTAAATATTTAATATGTATTTTAGTAATGTACCAGTTTTATAAGATTCAAGATAAAACCAATTTTCGTTGCTTTTAGTTTGTCCTACTACTTATTAACTATTACATATTCTGCGGCCCGTTTACGACATTAAAAGAGAAGATCATCACAAAAAAATCCTTTCGTTACTTAGATATACTCATTGACCCCAAACAGGAAATTAATGACCCCAAACATTAAATCCACAACTCAGCGGATTGGTTCACCTATTCCGCCATCGCAGAATTCAGATTCTCAGTACTTAGATATACTCATTGACCCCAAACAGGAAATTAATGACCCCAAACATTAAATCCACAACTCAGCGGATTGGTTCACCTATTCCGCCATCGCAGAATTCAGATTCTCAGAACTGAGGAACCTACGACATTGTTACTTTTTCTGCAGTTGCACATGGAATCTCTCTGCACACATAAACAGCGAGACTGTGAGAAGGAATTGAGGAACCACTTCTCCAGCTGTACCATTGAATGGAAATAGTAGATCTGGTGTCCTCAAATAAGAGGTTTACCACCTTTTTATGGTGATGTGAAAGGTACGAATAAGCCAGTATTAGAAAAAAACAACAAATAGTCTTGACAATATTCTATAAGAGTTAAATCCGAAATCATGAGAATAAAGACAAGTATAAGAAAGTAGTTATTAAGTCATCAACGAATGTTTGTGAATTCTTGCATTTAGCACAGTCTAGGAAATAATGTTACCTGTAAAGATGCAAAAGAATTTCAACACGGTCACCGTGTAGTTTTGGCAAGAAATTTTGTGATTAATCCCTCCTCCACGGAATCTACGGCATACCCTAGAACTGTCTCCAGATATCAGTCATGATCAGAAGAGAAGTTTCAAGTTTCATGGTATATTTTAAGCTTAGAATGTTTTTTTCGGGTGGTAATATATTAGGCAAATTATCTCATGTTATTCTCTTATTGTTATAATTTTAAACGGAAAGTAACTGTGTATTAGTTACTTGCCGAATAGTGCCAGTCTGTAATTGACAGCATTTCTAACTAACCTGGAATTTATTTCAGTACCTTGTTATCTTGCAACTCATGTCAACCTGCCAATGTCTAAAGACAGCAGATCAGGTTAATTTAGGGTATGTTAATTATAAAATGTTGGAAGTTTTTTTATATTCGGAAAAAACACCTGGAGGTTTCTCTTAAATAAATATTATTACATTTCCATTGAACATCGGAAAAACCTTTAGAAATTTCATATTTTGTTGTTAAACAGCTGCATATTAAATATTTTGATACTTTTAAGCAAATGAACCTCGCTTTCCTATATCTTAGAGTGTGCTACTAGAATTCAGGTTATAAGATGACTCGTCCTTTACTGAAAGAGGAAAAAATATAGCTAATCTTCTCTGAATTTTAAACTAGAATATATCAGAAAAGTTCATCCCGAAATAAAACAAAAATCTCCAATTTGGAAAAATTCGTGTGGAATACTTTATTATTATTGGAAATACGTACGGGTTAAAAATTCAAGAAAGTCAAAATGATAGAAGTAGGCTAAAAATAAGTTTCATGTTTTGACCTAAAAACAAACAGACCGACCAAGAAACCCAATGAGAGATGGCATTAAAGAAACTTGTTTATTCAGAAAGGTATAAAAACGCTTGTACAATCGATCCCTGCATGGGTACCTTAGACATATAACGTATGATGGAAATATAGATACATGAAGACAAAACGGATGCATAAGTCAAAATAGAATTATATATATATTGTTGCGTGCGTACGTGTTCGTAATAAACTGAATGCGCAAGTCTGATAAAAGGTTAATAAAATTTATTCTTATCGAAAATATGTATATATAACAAAACACTGAAATTTTCCTCAGATATTCGAACAATGTCACAGTGTCTAGCAATTAGTTATCTTTTAAACTACTAAAAACATTAGAATACAATGCAATGCACAGATAAAGCTACTTCGGTAGAAAAAAAACAGCCAACTAAATAACAACGGAACTGAGACGTTTTCTCCTGCCTTTTAAAGCTTTTTAATCGGTTGCGAGAAAGTTCTGGTAATTTCTGCCTCTCGGGATTTCTGGAAAGGAAAAGAGTAGAATTACGGTTACGGCTAGCACAGTAGTCAAATACATTTATTCAATTTAAAATATAAATTACGAGATATCTATTTATTAAACGTTAAATGCGCGTGCTCCTGTTTTTTTACTTTTTCGGCGTAACTTTCTGTTAAAATATATCTCGTGCTGCATTGCACGGGGATACAAAACAATTTTACTTATAATTATACTAAAAATAACTAGCTAAATACAAAATGCGTAACACTGTGTATGCTTTAAAAATTTCCTGAGGAAAAAATGCGTGCTACTTTCATATGCTTTTAATTATTGGTAATTTCTTGTAAAATTAAACTTTTGATCTTGGTTAACTGCATGTTTTCAATAAAAATAATATTTATTACCTCGAGCAACTGTATCAATGTTTACACTTTTCCCAGCGCCTGTTAGTTTGGAGATAACGTTTTTCCTATATCTTCTTCCTCTTCCACTTCGCCTTCTTTCTCAAATTCATTGGATTTAAAAATTGTTTGAAGATAATTTATTTTGTTTATTTCCATCTTTTAGTTCCGGAATAATAAATTTTACGTGTGATGTTATGCAACCCCTAACATCCAAAAAAGTCAGTACCATCAACTACGATGCAACTAGAAAGAAATACATTTCTGTTTTAGTTTTGAAAATAGATAAGCTTCTGCAACCAACATCAAATTAAATATCTTGAAGAATGGTAAATCATTCAAAGTAACTGAAGAGAATGAAATTATAAAAAATTATCCATTGATTCGGTAAATAAAAATTTTCATTATTCTGAAGTAAAAAACTTAACCATACTCCATTCTTTAATATAATACCTTATTTAAAAGTTAGAAAGCAACTGGCAAGCCAGGCTCAAATTTTTCGGTTGAGTTAAATTAGCTATGAATTGAAAGTAATTTCGTACAGTTAAAAAAGAATTTTAAATTGAGATGTGCTTTAGTGGTATGTTTTAAAAATAATCAAACCATCAGGTGAAAAAGTCAAAAATCCGCATAATGATGCCTTTTTAAATGCTCTGATTAATTTATTAACTATCATACCTATTTTTAATGTTGTACTTAATTAAAATCTTTCTCTTATCGGTTAGGAAGCGGAAAACTCTTCTTCTTTCATCTTCCAAGAGAACATTTCATTTTAATTTCAATAATTTTGAGACTTTTCTTAAATTGTATTAAATTATTCAGACAGGTAGTGACTTACCTCGGACATGTAATTTCTGCTGAAGGTGTGCGCAAGCATCCCGAAAACGTGTCAACAGTTAAAGACTGGAGACGTCCCGAAAATATTCACCAACTGAGAAGCTTTCTAGGCCTTTGCACCTACTATAGGAGATTCGTGAAGGATTTTTCTTTCCTTGCAAGACCCTTGACAACAGCTGACAGAGAGCAAGCAAAAGTTCATATGGACAAAAGAATGTGAGGATGTATTTAAGAACCTGAAGGAAGCTTTCACATCTGCTCCAATCCTAACCTATCCTTAGTTCGACAGACCATTTATTCTCGACACGGATGCGAGTAATAAATGTGTCGGTGCTGTTTTGCCTCAAGAAATAGAGGGCCAAGAACATATAGTGGCTTACTGAAGCAAGTGTCTGTCTAAACCGGAGAGGAAGTAATGTGTCACCAGAAAAGTGTTGCTCGACGTAGTCAAAGCCGTAGAACATTTCCATCATTATCTATACGGCAGAAAATTCCTGCTCCGCACGGATCATGCATCATTGGCCTGACTTTTAAGTTTCAAGAATTCTGAGGGTCAAATAGCCAGGTGGATACAGAGACGCCAGGAATATGATATAACTATCCGTCACCGGAAGGTATCATCGCATGGAAACGCTGGACCTTGCCCAGAAAACTACCGATATTGTTCCTGGGTCAAAGGTACATACCAGCTCCTTAATTCAATCGCACGACAAATTACATCAACAAGGGCTGATCCAAACCCATGGGGTGACAAGGAAGTCAGGAAAGACCAGCTGGAAGACAGTGACATTAAATCTATAAATGATTTAATGGAGACATCAAACAGAAAACCTACTTGCCAGGACATTTCGAGCTATAGTCCCACGACAAAACAATATTGGGCTCTCTGGGACTCACTCCATATTCGAAACTGCGTTTTGTACCGGAAATTCGAATCGGGTGATGGAAAGACGTTTCGATGGCAGCTTCTACTCCCAAGGGCCCGGATCCTGAACGTCCTTAAAAACTACATAGTAGCCCTGCAGGAGGCCACTTTGGCATAATGAAGAGCTTGCAGAGAGTTCGGGAGTGTTTCTACTGGAATAATGCAAACGATGACGTGCAAAAGTGGCGCCGATCTTCCTATGCCGGTGCAGGTCGGAAAGGACCGAAGAAACGCAGTCGAAGGAAGCTGCAACGTTACAATGTAGGAACACCTTTTGAACGTATCGCCTTTGACATCTTAGGACCTGTGCCACGAACTGCTGATGGCAACAAATACATCCTCGTTGTCATTGATTACTTCCTCAAGTGGCCCCAAGCGTAGCCTATTCCTGATCAAGAGGCTGTCACAGTAGCAGAGATGATGTTACAGCACTGAATTTCCAGATTCGGAGTGCCTCTTAGTTACATTCCGATCTAAGAAGGAATGTAACTGGAGAGTGTTTCAAGGAACTCTGCATGCTGCTCGGCATTGACAAAAACCAAACGGCGCCTTCACATTCCTAGTCGGCATGGTAGAGAGGTTTAATAGAACCATTCTTAACAACCTCTCATTAGTGATTTCCAGAAACCAACAAGACTGGGACATGAAGTTACCACCGTTTCTACTGGCTTACCGCAGTGCTGCTCACGAGACTACCGGCTATTCCCCATCTCAGATGCTCTTTGGTCTTGACCTTCGTCTGCCATGTGATCTTTCGTTTGGTCGCCTTCCGGATGCATCTTCATCACCTGAGGAATACATTCAAGATCTCTAGACTCGGTTTGAAGTGATGCACAACTTTGCACGAGAGCGTCAACTTGGCGACAGAGAAGATGAAGACCCTCTACGACACGAGAGCTACTGGACATCGTTTCAAAGAAAGAGACAAATTGCTATTGTGGGATCCGGCTCAAAGAACTCTTTCCAAAACTACAGTCACCTTGTGATTGTCTGCAGGCAATCCTAAACAGGCTGAGCGACGTCGTGGTTCGGATCTGTGAGTCAGCGAAATATAAAGTGGTCCATTACGACAGGTTAGCTCCTTACTATGGCCATAATACGTAGTATATATTGTCAGGACTTTGTGTTCTGTGCATCCTTTTTGGAAACATGGTAAATTCTGTAAAGGGTTCTTATCCTCAAGTTCTAAGTCCTGAACTGGAACAGGGAGCGGAAGGTACGCTATGTTCTGATGTAACTGCTAGGCTGGAGAATGACTGCACGTGAAAGGGATTTGAAAATCCTCTTTTATTAAATCACTATTAATAAAAACCTCCCAATTCGGGAGAGATACAGAAAGTAAAAGACCACACTTGGGTCGAACTTAACAATCAAATAAATTTAAATAAATTAAAATAGAACTTAAACTTTGCTTCGCAGAGCACTTCGCGGAAGTTGGCCTCTATCTAAAAGGGTGCATAGCAAGATATACTAAATACTACCGCACTTTAATTTATTTTACAATGCAATCACGTAGTAAGCACTATGGCTTATAAATTTAAACTGCTAACTGGTCAGGCGAACGTTGAGCGGCGTGACCGTGATCTGAGTCTGAGCTCTCACACACCGAGAGGTTTCTACCTCTGGCTTAAATAGTGCTTGGCTGAACTTCAAAAATTAGCATAAGCTAAAAACGCGCGCTTCTTCTGACAGGAAGTTGAAGCAGAGAGGAGATAGAAAAGATTTAAATTAAAATAAACTTGGTTAGTTTAACTAAAACCTTACATACTTCCCGCCAGAATTGCGATAGTTAAACTACTTTGGTCCAAACGGACCATGTTGAAAACTAGCAATTCTAAAAATAGTCAAAATTTCACTGTTCTAAACTTAGGCCAACTCTTACAAGGCAATATATCTGTTTGTGAAACAAGTTTACAGATGAAATACTCTTGAACAACAGTCTTCAACATTTCTCTTAATACGTCTTATTGTTGCAATAAGTCTTACTCCTTCCAGCAAAATCTGGAAGGAAAATAACTTTAGTATGACATAATAACAGAATAATTCTAGGTGGTACAAATCCTTATTTTTACCTGTGTAAATTCGCACACACACATATTATCATTCAAGCACCATTAAATTCTTCCCCCCATGCCTCTCAGCGGTGTTGGATGCAAAGCAAACGGCCATTGCGGGTTTTTTGTGTTCGGGGATGTTTAACACTTCCACCTACAATCGACTAACATTAGTTAGAACTTGACATACGAGACCTGAAAAAAACGCCCTATAACCAGCTAATCCTAAGGTTCTCACTAGCTTTATGTCTAACACTTTAAGTGTATTTGGTGGAGAGCCTAATTAACACTTGCATTCTAAAATAGTCAATCTTTAACTTTTCATGCATACAAATTCGCAGTTTGCACACAACATTCACATTGCTATTGCACTTAACGTGCATTGCTAGCATAATATTATTTGTTACATTTCATAACACATTAACAATTTCATAGCAATCCTGAAATGCAAATAGAGGTTAAATTTCTAAGCTTACAGAAATATAGGTTAAATTTCTAAGCTTACAGCAAGTGCTTCCTATTCCTTTCTCAAGGTACTTTCTTGAAATATCAAATTACATTGAATTAATAGTCTACAGACTAAATCGTGTTTTTCAATTTTCCGAATTTTCATTCTAGACATTTTACAAGTCTTTAGACAAAGCGTCATACAAAATCATTTAGTTAACATATTCTTTTCAGCAATTCATTGCTTTTACAGAATTAATCTATTTACAAAACATTAAGTGATTTTAAATCTTTGAAAATTACAATTTCTTTTAACAAAACATTTTACTTTCCATATGAGGACTTATCGCTCACTTGGCGTAAAAGTCAACCTCGCTTGAGGTAAAATCAGCCCTGCAACTTGCAGTATACTCAAAAATTAACTAAACTTTTGAATACGAAATTGTACTTATCTTATTATGATCGTCCATCCTTTTCTTGGCCCAATCTTTAAAACTTGAGTAAGTTGTGGCCTGGTTCAGTTTCCTCGTTTTTCGTTGTTCTTTCGGAGCCTGCTCGTCTCTTTTTCTTTTGAAATTCCGTCGTTGTATCCTCGGCAATTTCCTTTGTAGAGGAGGTTGCTCCGCTGGACGTTTGGTGGACTGGGCCCTTCTCTCCTGGGCCCTTGCTCGTTGCTTGTCCTGGTTCCTGCTGTATTCGGGAAGTTGATTCTCAGGCTGCAATCGACGTTTCTTGCTTCTCAGGCACCTGTCCGATGATTCCACAGTTCTTTTGGATACATTGGGCTTCCCTTGCCCATTCTGCTTTCTTCTCTTGGTGCGCTCGTAATTCCGTTCGTAGATTTGTTCACCTGCATCGTGAGACTTTCTTTTGAAACCACCTTTTTGGTTCTTATTTCTTTGTTGGGGGGGAGCTTTCTTCTTCTGACATTTCGATGCCGTTGTAGCTGGTTCCTGCTGTTTTTGCTGACGTATATCTTCCTGGCTAGTCGATTGCCTCGGATCCTGAAACGAATCTTTAAATACAGCCATTTTGCTGCGATTATAGAACGGTTTTATTTGGTCCACATTCGCTTTGAGCGTTTGACCATCATTTCTTTTTAATATAACCACTGCCCCCGTAATTTGTTCAATTGTGAACGGGCCTTCAAAACGCGGAAAAAATTTCCCCACCTTTTCCTCTGGGGCATTTGACAAGTTGTGTTTAATCTTCAACACTTCATCTCCCACATTGTACTTGACCTCTCTTCTTTTTAGGTCATAGTACAATTTCTGTTTTCTTTGGGCCATTTCTATATTTTCCGTCGCTTCCCGTATTAACTTTTGTATATCACTCATTTTAAATTCTTCTGCCCTTTCCTGTACAAAGAACAGTTTATCTAGGGGGGTCAAGATCTTTCTTCCTAAGAAGAGTTCAGCGGGTGTTTTTTGTGTAGTATCGTGTTTGGCGGTCCTAAGTGCAAATGCAAATTCATTTATATGGCTATCCCAGGTAGAGTGATAGTTTTTCACATAACTACGAATTATTTTCACTACATTTCTATTCACCCGTTCCGCTATGTTTGACTGCGGACGATACGGGACCATCTTTAGATGACGTATGCCCAGTTTTGCACACATTTCCTCAAACATTTTACTAACAAACTGAGGACCATTGTCTGAAATAACTTTTAGGGGCGCCCCGTATTTTAAAATATACTTATTTAGAATTGAATCTACTACAATTTTTGCAGACGCGCGTTTTAACGGAATTAACTCTAACCATTTGCTAAAATGATCCACTATAACTAAAAGATATCGGCTTTTATTAACTTTACTTCGAGGGTAAGGTCCAAGTAAATCGATGCCTATTATTTGATTTGGGAATTCTGATTTAATACTATTTAGGAACCCGGCCGGGCGGAAATTAACATAATTATTTAATTGACATGTTGGGCACGACTGGACATACGCCCTAGTAAACTTTTGCAGTTCTGGAAAGAAAACTGCCTCGCGAACTCTCTGAACAGTTTTTCTTATACCTAAATGAGCCGAAATGGCACAATCATGCAACTCTTCTAATACATTCAACCTCATGCTAGCTGGGATAACCGGTCTATATTCATGATTCTCATTAGTAGCTTTCGTATAGAATAACAGTCCGTCAATTAATTCGTAATTTTCGGCCCTATTTCTTATCGGCACAATATCCGGATGATTGAAATTCTCAGGGTCGGCCAAATAATTGTATATATTTTTGAACTCCGGATCTTTTTTGAGTTCGGCTATTACTGTTTCACGAGAATCTAATACTTTGGATGTTAACATGGCTATCTTAATTACACTTCCATTTTCATCTAAGTTAATTCTGCTTAAAGCATCTGCCACAACATTTTCCTTTCCCGGCGTATGTTTAATTATTAGGTTATATTCCTGTAATTTGAGAGCCCACCTTATTAATCTGGGTGATAAATTTTTTCCAGAATAGAGTCTAGTGACCGCCGCGTGGTCGGTATATACAGTTACTGGAGAACTTCCAAAGAACACACGAAATTTCTGTACTGATGCTAACACTGCGAGAGTTTCTCTCTCTGTTGCGGAATAGTTTCTTTGGGTTTCATTTAATGTTCGGCTGAAAAAAGCCACGGGCTGACCATTTTGGGAAAGCACTGCACCAATCGCGAAATCTGAAGCGTCCGCTGAAATCTCTAATCCTTTATCCCCTTCTGGAAATTTTAAGACGGGAGCTTGAGTCAATGCGTCTTTCAATTTTTGAAACGCCAAGTTGGCTTCTGCTGACCACGAAAACCTAGCTTTTTTTCTTTTCAACTTTAGCAGTGGCTCAGCTATTTTTGCAAAGTCTTTAATGAAAGCCCGGTAATATGAACACATCCCGAGAAACGACGATAATTTCTTCGCTGTTTTAGGAACAGGATAATTTCTAATGGCTACTATTTTTGACTGATCCGTTTCGATTCCCTTTTGGGAAATTTTAAATCCTAAATAACGTAACTCTTTTGCGGCAAATTTACATTTAGACGCATTTATCTTTAAACCAGCTTCGTTTAACAATGAAAATACTTTTCTTAAATCTTGTAAGTGTTGTTCTAGAGTACTACTCGTAATTATAATATCGTCTAAATATATGAAAGTGCTTTTACCAAGGACTGGTCTTAAGACGATGTCCATACATCTTTGGAACGTTGCCGGCGCGCCGGATAATCCGAACGGCATTCTAAGAAATGCGTACGTACCAGATTTCGTTATGAACGCGGTTTTGTGTACGTCCTCGGGTTTTACCCCAATCTGAAAATAGCCACTCGTGAGATCTAATGTAGTCATGTATTTTGTAGACGAAATATTTCGAATAATTTCTTCAATTATCGGCAACGGATATACAGGATATTTTGTAACTGAATTTAACTTGCGATAATCTATAGCAAAACGCCACCGCTTCGGGTGCGTAATCGGGTAATCATTATTTTTCTTACACAGGACAACGGGGCTAGCATAACTGCTAGAAATTGGCGTGATGATTTTATTCTTTAACATCTCTTTAATATGATGTTCAATTATTTCCTCTTTGATCTTATCATATCTATATGGTTTTTGCCTAATTGGCTGAGCGTCCCCCGTGTCAATGTCGTGGTTCACCACTTGTGTAAAACCTGGTACATCACTAAATAAATTCGAAAAATGACTTACCAGACCTTGGATTTTTTCTTTTTCTTCTACTTGTAAATGTTTCAAGTCCAGCTGCGGGGGCTTATCATTCTTCGTTTCCATCGGCTTCATATTCAACGTCAATTCTCCCCCTTTAAAATCAATTTTTGCTTCTGCCAAACTAAAAAAGTCCACACCTAGAATAATACAAGTTTGCAGGTTACGCACAATATAAAACAGGATTCTTACCTGTTCGTTGTTGATACGCACGAACAATGGTACTTTTCCTAAACAGCTACATTTTTCTCCTTGGGCCGCTATGACATCCGTGTCTCTTGCACTAAAAATTCTGTAACGTCGAAAGTGCTTTTTAAAGAATCTTTCCGATACGAAGCTGCTTTGGGCTCCTGTATCCAAGAGGGCTGTCGCCGGTATGTTGTTGATTAGAACTTCAATCTTCGGCAAACTCAAATTCTTAACGACCACGGTGTTTAAATTGATTTTGGAAGGGTTTTGCGCTGCTTCGGACTTCTTCACCTTCCTCGAAGAAATCCCTCTTAGTTTAAATTCTTTTTCTTCTGGTTGCCCTCGGAATCTTTGCTTGTTCTTCTATTAAATTCCCTTCGTTCGCCGCTCGCTTTAGGAGACACATCTTTCTTCGGCCATTGCTTTGCCTTATTCCCGTAACTTTGATTTTGCTTTTGCTGCGGTCTTGGCGAACTCCACTGACTTCTTCGCTCAAATTGGCGTCGTCGTTCGTTGTCGGCTGTTCTTCGGCGTTCAAATTGTACCGCGAGCTCTAATCTATCTACTAACGTTGTGTTTCTTATCTCGATGAAATCTTGAACTTGGGGCAGTAGCCTAGGAAGTATAACTTGAATAATTTCAGGATCCGGGCGACTTCCATACAAAAGCTTGAAAACTTGAATTTTTCTCAAAATAAAATTAGACAAATCTTCTATTTTTTCTTGATATCGACTAAAGAGTTCAGCTTCCAATGTCGCTCGATCTCGCACCACGGGAAATGCTTTCACTAGGGAATTCTTGAAATTTTCATAGGTATATGTGGGGCTTCCTGGTTCCCCCAAGAGATTCTTTCCGATGCACTTGAACCAACTTAGCGCTTGGCCCTTCAAAGCGCTGGTAGCAAGAGCGACTTTCTGAAATTCGTGGACTGGATATAGCATGAAGTGGGAGTCTAACTTTTCTAGGAAATTAATTACGGCTGTCTTGCTGTCAAAACTTGCCGCTGGCTTCATGGCTGCTCGCATGGTTTGTACGATGTAGCCGAATCCTTCTATGCCAGGAGGTGCTATCTCAGGTTTCTGGACAGGTACAGCAGGTGTCTCAGGTTCGTATTCTTGTGGTCGAGGCCATCCTCTTCTTTCAGTTCGGGCGCCACTGTCAGAACTTTGTGTTCTGTGTATCCTTTTTGGAAACATGCTAAATTCTTTAAAGGGTTCTTATCCTCAAGTTCTAAGTCCTGAACTGGAACAGGGAGCGGAAGGTACGCTATGTTCTGATGTAACTGCTAGGCTGGAGAATGACTGCACGTGAAAGGGATTTGAAAATCCTCTTTTATTAAATCACTATTAATAAAAACCTCCCAATTCGGGAGAGATACAGAAAGTAAAAGACCACACTTGGGTCGAACTTAACAATCAAATAAATTTAAATAAATTAAAATAGAACTTAAACTTTGCTTCGCAGAGCACTTCGCGGAAGTTGGCCTCTATCTAAAAGGGTGCGTAGCAAGATATACTAAATACTACCGCACTTTAATTTATTTTACAATGCAATCACGTAGTAAGCACTATGGCTTATAAATTTAAACTGCTAACTGGTCAGACGAACGTTGAGCGGCGTGACCGTGATCTGAGTCTGAGCTCTCACACACCGAGAGGTTTCTACCTCTGGCTTAAATAGTGCTTGGCTGTACTTCAAAATTAGCATAAGCTAAAAACGCGCGCTTCTTCTGACAGGAAGTTGAAACAGAGAGGAGATAGAAAAGATTTAAATTAAAATAAAACTTGGTTAGTTTAACTAAAACCTTACAATATAATTGTAAATAGTAATGTAAATAGTATCAGACCATGGTCCTATTTGTATTTAGTATTTGATTTGTATTTGTTTAGTATTTAGTATTTGATTTGCATTTAGTATTTGATTTGCATTTAGTATTTGATTTGTATTTAGTATTTGATTTGTATTTGGTATTTGATTTGCTGAAAGTTACTCATTGCAATTATTGTTTATTTAATTAATTATTGTTTTATGCAATGTTTATTATTGCATTGATGCCTTAGCTGTAAGTTTGACTTCCTATCCAGGGATTGTACTGCCCGGGACGTGCAGTCCTTGGGAAGGGAGCAGTGTTACCGATTTCTTATTTATTTAGCTATTTATTGAGAATTGTAATTAAAATTGTTTTATTTTCCCGTGCAACGCAGACGATTTTTGAAGAGAAAGCTACGTCAGAAAAGTAAAAGGACGCATGCATTTAATATTTAATCAATAACTACCCTGTAATTGCTGTTGCATCTTGAAAAATCGAGAAAATAGGTTTTACCAGACTATTCTAGTGAATAATTAAAACGCTTATAAAAGCCGAATTAAAACACCTCAGCTTAGTTGTAGCTGTTTAAAGCAAACTGCTGTTTGTTTACTTAATGCTGTGATTGATTGCAGCGAATTCGCTGTGAGACTGGATTAACTTTATCTGTTTTGAACTGAATTCTGTTTAACGGTCGAGATATTGTGATATTATACGAATATCTCTGAGGAAATATTTCAGTATTTTGCTTAATAAATTTTATTAATTTTGTAATGACCTGTGTATTCAATCCATTACGAATCCTTACGCACGTAACAATACAAAGTACTTTTTTCTAAGCAATCCTTTTGGATAGGCGAGAACGGACCTTAGTTCCTAAGGAAAAAATTATTTTGTTTTATGAATACTTCAGATTACTTTCAGGATGAATTAACCTCGTGAACCGAAGTTTCACTTCATTTTGTAAGATAGCTATGCGCTTGCAGTATAATATAGGCTTTTACCTGACATTTTCGAAGGTACTTATTTTTT
>KK113411.1:163761-203435 GCA_000611955.2 Stegodyphus mimosarum
GATAGGCAGCCCTCCGCAATAGGCTATATAAAAAGAATGCGTTGCTGGTTTTGCAGTTAATATTGTACGCCGTTATTAGATTGATTACTTAACGTTTTTTTGCTTGTTTTTAAAAATATACTGCCGATTTAATTTTAGATAAAAGATATCCAATGAAATATTTAATTTCATGTTATTTTTGCATTTTTCTTAAATAGCTATATGAATTAATTCGCAGAACTTTTTGAATAAGTTATTATTATTATTATTTTACCAAAAAAGTTTTGAATAACGTTTTTCAAAACAAGCAAGTTAAAACAAAAGTACAGTAGCATACGTGAATGTAAAACAATCATTTCAATAACATTTATTAATTGAGATTTGCAAATATAACTGAAAAAACACAAGTGCCCGAAAACGAATGGGAGTCATGTAATACGCAATGTCTGGTCCCATTGTTTAATGAAAACCGATACATTTGAAAATCCAAAAGGAATCGCCCTAATTATTATTGAAATAAATAATTTTCTGCAACACTTATGAAAAAAGAGACAGTAATATTTTATATCTTTAAACCTCTTATTTTATTTGAAAGTATAATAGAAAAGCAACAAATCTGGAAATTTTACGCGCAAGTGTTATTGATATTAGCGTATTAAGAACATAAGTTTTATGCAATATACAAGCAGAAACCGTTAGATTAAAAAAAATGGAAACCCTCTAAAATGGAAGAAAATACTCTTTTCTTTCCTTAATGGAGATTTTTAGGGGGAAATGAAAAAATAAATTTTAGCAGAGAATTTTAATAAAATATTTAAAAAAATTTATTATCATTATTTTTTTTACGTTTGAACGCAGTTGACGGAAATGATAAAGCACCAAGGAAAAAATATGAAGAAAGAGAGCAATTTATAAAATTCAGTGGAATGTTATTTAACCTTTAAAGATTCGATCGTCTGAACAACACAACGAACATCAGTTAAAAAAAAAGAGTAAAAGTCCCCTACATCATAATCCACCAATCACAGTAAAGCCGGCATCCATCTTGAAAATAGAACGTTAAATTTCCGGGCAAAAGCAATTCTTTTTCTTTTCAACTTTTATCTTCTCTTTTACCAAACCGAGCTGCTTTTTTTAACCTTACTGCACTCTTACCTTTAAGTAGCAAAACACAATTTGTTCTTTTTTATATATATACGCTACTTTAGCAAAGTATCAAAGATGAAGAAAAAAGTAGTTGCAAACGAAAATTCTGCCCCGCGCTTTTCTGGCTGAATATCGTTAATCGATATATCGATACAGTTTCACCGCCGAAGAATCACGTGGCGCTGAACGACGCCCAATGATTGGACGAGAGCCTTGGCCCGGTATGTATATGCTAAAAGGAGACAGAACTGAGAGCTTAGAAAAATTTATCTCTCGCACGTATATGTATAAAGTTAGCGGCTCTCAGTAATGAAATGCAAGGTTAAAGTGGGTTTATTCCTACGGGATTATTTTCTTCCACGCGTTTAACTCGTTCTCTTATTTTTCCTGCGGCATTCGGAGGCGCGTCGGTCTTGTTATTAAATTCAGGTCTTCATTTTACAATGCATTAAAATTTCTTTTTCCTTTTCACTTTTGTTTATATTTTTTTCGAACTTACAGGAAGTGCGTTAGGGGAGATGCATGTTATCGAGTTACTGTTATAAGCAAGTTCTTACACGTAATTTTGGAACCTGTTTTGCTTTTTAAACGCTCTTGAAAAGTTCAGAACATACCGCAGCTTTCTTTCCCCCTCCCTTAGAATAAATGCATCTAGACAAATAAACGGCTTTAAAAAATGATTCATTTTGATAACAATTTAAATGTAAATTGAAAGAATTTAAGTATTAAGGATATCAAAATATATTTTCGAGTTTCAGAGATGGTGTTTTTAATTTAATTTGAGATTAGAGATTAGGGCGGGATTCTTTTCGCTTTCAGTTTTTTTTGCCTCTTCCAATTTATTGCAAATTTTTTATTAAGATTGTCAAGTAAAATTAAAAAACTTTGTAGATAATCTGGGCATGTTTTCTTTGGATAATTTAAAGTTAACAGTTTTAATTGATTCTAAATTTTTATTTTACATTAATAAAAAGCCCCACTTTGAAAGAGCTTTGAAAGATACTTCATTAATATATATGAGAATACTGACGATTTCAAATTCCGCATTAATAATAATAATAAACGAAAAAGCGATTAGTTTTTGTTTAAGAAGTTAAAAAATGTTCCTGATATAGCCGAAGGTATGAAAAATATATACGCATAATAAAAGTCGAAAATTTATCAGTTTTGAGGACTGTAGTGGAAATCCTTATGAAATTTTTAAATTAGAAGATTGTTAAACAGATTAGCCACAAATCAGTTTTGTTCGGTTAATAACGACAGCGTATACATCCATGTATCATAATTAAGACAATAATTATATTATTCAACTGTTAGCAGCAAAAACGTCGTTATGTTGATACTGATATGAACAGAATTAGTGAGGTAAACATTTTGTTCACAATGTTCTGACTATTGCTGGTATTTATACATGCTGCTAATTCATGTATAATTTCATTTCCTATCCGAAAGACAGATAGCATAATCGCTAAATAAAGAACAATGAAATAAAAAGCAATCAATTCAAATATTTCGTAGTACGAACTAGAGTGTGTTTAAAATTTTTTCGAAATCAAAATTTCTCCAAATTTTGTCAAAAAAATGACTTGAAGACTGAAATGATTGACAAATTAGACTTGAAGACATTTTCTCTTCAAATAGAAAGCCAACTAATTCAAATTTATTATAAAAACCAAACGTTTCGTATTTCTTCTGGGTTTTATTATAATTTCCCAAACTTCCCATTTTTCAATGCACATACTATTTTTTCCAAAAATATTTTCTTTTACTATTAGCTGACTACACTTCATGATTAAAACAAACGGAGAAGCCCCTCGTCGTTTTTATGGTATCCACACAAGTTTTCGCCGCCCAGACGGTATAGTGGTTAAAAGAACCTACTGCGGTACCGAAGGCCGAGGTTCGAGACCCGGAGATGGCATGGATGCTTGTAAATGTATAGTGTCTTGGGAGCACTTTAAATATATGGCGAGCCTTAAGTTCTCTCGTTTGGTTTGGTAGAAGGGGAGAGGAGTGGCAGACATTCGGACTTCCTCCCAGGGTGCTCTTTCACTAAACAGGGGTGGAAGTAGAAGTTTAACTTCTTTGAAGCTCTGGCAACCATTCTTCCATGAAATACATGGACAAGACACAACAAAACACACAAAGTTTCAAACTACAGCCAAACGTAGCTTCGAACTAGAACTACTTCGAACTACAATTAGTTTCGAATCAGATTTATATCATTTGGAACAACAGAACATATCCATGAACAACTCTGGGTACTTTTCATTCTCTTATTTTGATTTCGCAATTTTATGTATTTTTACATGTTTATGCTATCAGCAAACTGATAAAAATCTCAAAGTGGCAGCTTTTGTTTTCGAAAAAATGTTTTAATTTATCAGTCGATTAAAAATTTCGCTACTTCTGTTACTGTACCTTTATAAAGCTTTGCAGATAGTTTCATTTGTTAATTCAAATAAAGATCTGTTTTAGATCACTCTGAAGCTCTAAACTTTGTCTAATATAACAAGATATTTTGCATGCTTTAAGTATATTGCCATGAAATTGCTAAATTCTTCCTTGGTCTAAGCACTTATTCTGTCACAATCAAACAACTGAAAAGACCAAAACAAAAACCTTTCTTTAGCACCTTAATCTACTAAAAGGTTTAAAAGATTAATGTTTTTGCATTATATAGTTTGAGAATGTCTTCTGCTCCCATTTTTATATTAATTGCATACGTCCGTTAAAGGAGAACAAGGTCTCCCATTTTTAATATTTGTTTTTGCACAGAAACTCCAAAACCTAAACTCTTGTTAAGTTATTATTTAACAGGTCTTCTCAACAGTTATTTATTTTATTATTTAAAAGAGCTTCAAGGAGGTTGGACTTCTACTTCCACCCCAGTTTTGACACCTAGGAAGAAGGTCCGGGTGTCTCCTTTCCTACCCCTCTTCCCTTCCATCAAACCGCACGAATTGACTTTCGGCTCGCCATATGTTTAGAATGCCCCCCGTGCCGTAAAGGCACTCTACGTTTACAAACATCTATGCCTTCTCCGGGACTCGAGCCCCTGTTATTTAACAGGGGAACTTTATTTATTAATAATGTTAATTACACTTTTAAAGGAAATACTTAGTTCTATATATTGAACACTCTGTCACATGGAACTTTGAAAGGATGTTCAGAAATAAGGACTAGCCAGCTTTAAATTAAATGTATAGTAATACTACAAACTTCAACAGCGAAAAGTCGCTTCGAGCATGTTAAGAAGTAGTAATAAATTGTACTAAATTGATTGATAAACAATGAATATTCTCTCCTAGTGGCTGTAACTTGGCAGCATGCACTCACTCACTCTTTTTAGTATTCAAAGAGGGAAGGAAAAGAAGGAACAAAACCTATATTTTCCCGTATTTCGTCGACTAAATGCGATACGTTCTTCAACGTGTAGAGTCCCTTGCGAGTAAGGAGTGGGCAGAGTAAGGACGGGACATGGGCAGCGTGCAAGTTTTCGCTTTGAATCGTTTAGAATTCGTAGCTGTAAGATGATTCAGTGCTTAGCAAGAAATTAAACGCAATTAATAAAGCTTTTATTTACATTAATGAGTTAAAATGATACTTTTTTTTTCTTCTTCAATTTTAAATTTACAGACATATGGCGCAGACATCACAGCTGCGACACCCCCTCCTTGAGTCGCACCAGTGTTGTTGGCAACTAGGATATATGAACTCGCTCCTTAATGTACATCCAAAGAAACATGCATTTAGTATGTTAATCGCAGCAATTATCGGAACTACCTCCACATTAATAAAGAAAAAGAAACATAGAATAGATTTGAGGGCTCATGACGATAGAGGCTGAATCTTCGCCACCAACCAACAAAACAGCAATTTGGAAATTCATCCTGTATGAAAGGATAAATATCGATGTTCCAATGGTTGGTAAAGGAGTGCCGCAACTTACTAGGAGATAAAATCCTGAAGTCACAATTTGATTATAAAAAGAACCACAGTTGCAACACATCCAGGTTACAGCAACTTGTTATGGTCTTCTTACCCATGAACCATAGATCATGCTACTTTATCTGTAATATCACACAGAAAACATTCATTTTCAACTAATCCTGTACAATTACATGAAGCGGTTCAATTACACTGCGTCGATTCCCGATATATGGAACGTCGCTTTACCTTTAGATATTCCATTAGGCGCAAAATATTCGTTCTCGATTCACATCCCAGCGGAAGAGCTGTGCGATAGTTTCCGTGGTTTCCCTGTCACATATAACGTAAATACGAGCCAGTTGCTCTTCAAATATTCTCCACGGAGGCACTTTTTACCTCAGACAGATAGCTTTCGTGTGTTTTGTAATAATTCAATCCAGTTCAAAGACATCAAATAGTTTATCATATTACACGAGGATATTCTTTTGCTTACTGACATTACTCAGGCAAAGTCAATTATATCGAATAATTTAATGTGTCTAAATTAATATATTTTTATTAAAATTTTGTATAGAAGAGCATCCACTTAAAAACATTTAAAATTAATTATGTTTAGGGAAAATATTTTTCATAACGAACAAATTTATTGAGTTTGATGCTGTAATCAACTACTTGAGAACTTCGAATTCAGTTTTTGTTTAGTATTTCAATTCTGCATATACTCTTAAAAATATCTTCGTCTAAAACCTACTTCCCTCAGGTTTACTTATGAACTATCAACGAAATATCACACTGACTAGCAATCAACCTACCACAAGTACATACATAAAATTAAACCAACATTTATTTATTCCTTCCTGGCAGGTTACAACTCAAATGAGAATGGCCAATTAAAAAAAAATCTATAGCTTTTTGCTCCTTGGGCAGCCTGCCTGAAAATTTACAAATTATTAAAAAAAAATCCTTTTCAACGAGATGGCTTCTTGTTCTGTCAACGAATCACTATAAAGCGTCACTCACCAACATCCAATTGAGGATCATTCTGACATACGTTACTTTTTCTAAATGGAATCGTGCAGGTTTTCACAGTCAGCATAGCGGCCTTTCCTCCGACAAATTTTGACCTTCAGTTAACCTATAAACGGCTACCCCGATCGGTATAGTGGTTAATGAAGCTTACTGCCGTATTGTTAGGTCCAGGTTCGAATTCCGTAGAAGGTTTGGATGCACGCAAGAGTGAGTATACTGTCTGTGTTGCATAGAGTAGTTAAAATATTGGTGAATCGAATTCTCTTGATGGTCATAGGAAAAGAGGGGTGGAAGATGTTCGGATCCGTTCCACGGCTTGTTCTTCATCAAAATTTGGAAGGAGCTGTATGCGTGCAGTTAGCATTTCGAGTCTCTTAATTAGCTTAACTTTCCTTTCGAATACACGTGACATAAAGTAAGGAAACCTAGGGTAATGTTTAGAGTAAGCTTAATTCGCAGCAAAACTTAAAATTAGTTTAAACGGTGGAGGCATGTTTCTAGAGCTTCAAAACAAGCACAAGTTAAATAATTAAAAAAGTGATAAAACATCTGTAAGATTTAGATTTTATATTACTCTGAAAGGGGCTTTTTGTGTGTTTACCTTTATGCATTAAATATCATGTTCTTCGTACTTAAACCATAAAACTCAATTCAACAGCAATATCAAAAAATAATTTAAAAAGTGCATATCTTTAGAATTTCCGATACACAGTCTCTCGCGCTGGAGATAATTTTTTTTTCTTACAGTGTTGCCATTGCTCTCTTTGAAATGATCTGAGTTTGTTAATCAAAAATTTTTTAAAGTTTTACAAAATATGAAACAAATAATAAAAACAAATTCCAAAATTGGGCTTCCAGATGCTCATATTCGAATGGATTCAAAATTTGATGTCTCTAGGTACCGTGCTTTCTCACACTGCAAAAAACATACATACATTCATGCAGATTCTTCGTTATTTCATTTCCTTAAATATAATACAGGACTTTAATATTTGGTGGCAAGAATTTAAAAAGAAGAACGCCGTTTATAGGGAACCAACGCAAAATGCCAAAACGAAATTAATAGTCTTTATGTGCAAATTGCCCCTTTGGGCTAAAAATGCATAAATAAACCTTTCTAATTCAGAGAATCGCATCGTAGATGAATTCGGATTGTTATGAATATTACAAAATAAATAAATAAATAAAGCAGTCTTTCCCTTTCATAAAAAAATCAAAACCAGACATATGAACAAAGGAAAGCAAATAATAAAATTCTTAAGATCCTAAATTGCATGAACTGTGTAATAAAATATGCCAGTGATATAAGAGAAATGCAAAGAAAAAGAACAAATGAATTAGTACTTTTTTTAGATGCTGTATTCCTTGAGGAACTTTTTAATTAACAAAATTTTTAAATAGATATACATTTTCACCAATACAGAGGTATAAAGCAATTGAGCTAAAATTATTTTCGCACTGAAAGTATTCCTTTCTTTCGAAAAAATGAAATGACTTACCGTTTAACTGCTACCAATTTCATACATACTTTCAAAGGGAAAGCAAACGTAAAAATTTTTCGCTCAACTGCTACTATTACATTCGAAAAAAAAAACATAATGCCATATTTTAGTTAAAGAGTTATCAATAATTGTTTATTGTTACTTTTACGAGGCTTAGTATAGTGGATGTTTTATCATATCTATTTTAATTATGTGGATATGATATAAAACCTATTATATTTAAAAATATATGAACTAAAACTTCTATAAATTATCATAAAACAATTTAAACAAACAAAAGAGGATTTTTTAAAGTTATCTAGGGAAATTAAATAAGTACAATATAATAAAATAACATAAAAATAAACAAAGGAAGATAAAAAATTATTTACGTTGCCTGAGGTTATTCTATATTACCAATAGAATCACCAAGAAATTGCTTTCACATATAATTTCCCTTTCGTTCATATATAATTAATTGTATGTGAATAATTGCTTGTGCTGAAGACATTCATTTACGTTTAATTAAATTTAAATACAGGTTTTTTTTTGTAAAACTGTAAAATTGCTTATTTTAGAAAAAGCTATTTTTCTGCTATTTAAGATTTTATTTATCGATTTTAACTGAGGGTTTTTTATATAAAGTTTAATGGATTTTTAACTGTTAATTTTTGGATTCCAATTCGCTACGCAAATGCGGGCCTCGTTTTATTGCACTTCGCAGGCACTGCACGTATTTTTACAAACAAGTTTGTGTCATTCCTGAAGACTGAGATCGCTCACAATTTGCCAATAATTTAGATTCACTCTTCATATGCATATTCTATTCTGAAAATTTCAACTACATTTTGAAGTTTTTTTATCGTCATATTGAAGTTAAATAAAGATGTTTGGTGACATACTTTCTATTAATTATTTTAATCCCTGCTTTACTATTGGCCTTAATTAAAACTATTAATTCATGAGCTTTTTGTCTTTTAAAATATTAAAGCACTTAAGTTTTGCATTTTAATACGTTCATTATTCATTTCAAATGTCTCCACTAATATTCTATTAAAACTAGAATCGTCAACGTTTCTGCTTCTAAATGTTCTTGTAAGTATAGGAAATGTCGAAGTTCCTCGTTTTAAATGAAGTGGGGTTGATTTAGTTTGTGTGATTACGGCAAAACCTCGAGGGCTATTTGCCTAAAGGGAGGCATGCCTTCGCAGAGGACTTTCTAAGGGAAACTGGCTCGTATGTACATTACGCATTAAATCAAAGTGTGAGAGATTATGTCTTAGAGAAGATTATCTCGGAGGAAAAAAGCTGTTTCCTAGACAGTCTTGAGTCTTGAGACGAGTTTGGCTGCCTAATTCTTTTACGCTCAAAATTAGGCTGACTAAACTTTGATAGAGTTGGTTGTCTTGGCACGTTCTGAGGTGTTTTGTTTTACGTTCAAAACTTGACTGTTCGAAACTCTTGCTGCAACACACCTGTTTGTGATAGTCTATTAAGTCTATTAAGTCTGTTAAGTCTAGAAAGTCTAGAAACCTGTCTATTAAGTCTAGAAATAGACTTGCTTCTCTCGTTCTTTTAAGCTCAAAACTTAGACTTTTAAAGCTATTGTTTTAACAGGCTTGGCTGTTTTGTGGCAGTCTTCAGAGAGAGTTAAATGTATGGTTCTTTTAAGCTCGGCATTTGGCTGTTTCGAAGCTTTTACTTTATTGTATTTGACTGTCTAGTTCTTTTATGTTTAAAAACTTGGATGTTGGAAGCTCATACTTTAATAGGTTTAGCTTTCTTAAGGGGGATAGGAACTCTTTATACCGACAATGTTATATTGGTCATTTTCGATGTACCTTTGTTCAAAATTTGCTGTAGATACACGTTTGGAATTTTTTGTGTAATTATCTACACTTGTCTGATTATACTGAAAGGAGTTATTGAAACATTTTGAATTTTAGAGTAATTTGTAGTATATTGCATTAGGCATAGTAAAATTTAGCACTTTTATCACAAAACAAATTTGTGAAATATTAGGAACTATAATAAATAAGCCATAAAATTTTACATACATGTGAACAGTAGTTTCTGAGAAAAGGTACATCGAGTATAAAATAATCACATTTGGAGAAAAACGCATTTTTATGTAAAAATCCTCATTTATCAAGCATTCGATGATAAATTAAAACTAGATTTTTTACAGTTCTAACCTTCAAAGAGATTAAAGTACGATATTTTTAGAAAACTAAAGTGCTAATAATCTGAAAATGCAAAAATCCCAAATCGCCATTCTTTGAAGTGTTTTCGCTTCCAACACCTTTTAAGACAATCTTAGATCGAGCAACTTTGGCTATTTTGCTTTTTTATGTTCGAAACTTGGGAGTTTAAAGCTGTTGCTTAAACAGACCTGGTTGTCTTGAATCATAAAGCAGGTTTAGCCGTGTTGAGTTTTGAAACAATTTTGGCTATTTTATTCATTTACGTTCAGTGCTGTCAGTGTTCAGTTTAAGTGTGCTGTTTGAAGCTCTTTCTTCAAACGTTCAAATTTTTTAAAGCAAGGAAAAATTCCTGAAGAAGTGTTATTAAATCAAACGCACAAAAACGTCAAACGTGTTACTGTGGTTTCCAATCTCAGTGTACTGAAATCGCAAGCCCAGAAACTTGAAATATAATATCCTTAATTACCTGCAATAATATTCTTATGCGATTTCTGACTTTCATCTACTCTTTTTTAGGAATGAAACTTGGATAAAAGCACAGTTATATAGAATTAGATGACAATTATGCTATAATAATTTACTGACTTTAATTTTCTTATCCTAGCTTCCTCATTAATTCCTTCCTAGCTTAATTTTCAAGCTAAGCATATTTTATATACTAATTTAATACTCTATGTTCTCAAAGTATGTAAATTTCTCTTTAATAACTACATTTTAAAATCAAATTTAGAAACTTCTCTTAACCGCTTCAGCCAATTCCAAACGTAAAAATTATATGCTGTCATAAGAATAAATAAAAATTTATTTACAGAAGGACTGCATTTTAATTCTGACGGAAAAGAATATTATCCAAACATGCACACCACTGATTAATTAATATTTCCTACTTTTTACTTCTATGCGTGACAGATAAAAACAAGCTACGCCAACGCATAATCATAACATACGAGAAACTACAAACAAATGCGAAAAAGAGAGTTCTACAAAAATCTGCTTGAGCGAGTGAAAAAAAATTCCGATGCTCATTATACGTAATCAAGTAGTAATTAAGCCCTTTTTTCCAAGAGGAAGGTCAATTAATAAAAATTTTCGGCACGAAGGGATTTTTCGTGATGAGAGACAGGTTTATGAGTACTCTATAATCACCTAATCTTAGCGTCGGCTGCCGTTGGCCGTCCCTAGTGGCCCGTTATATGCCCGTCGTTGGGCATGTTTTTGCGAGGTTCAACTAATGGAGGCCCGTGGAAAAGACTCCCCTGACATACGCCTGGCAAGTAATTAACCATTTTAATCTCGCGTTGTTAGTCAAAAGAGAGCTTTTGCCGCTTGACTCTTCTGTTTCATTTCTGCGCTAAGTGAGTCTTCATTTGCCTGTTTGGGAGGCATGTCTTTGCCCGAAATAAAATGTTTAATGAGTGAAAGCTGGAGGATTTTTGTTTCATTACGGTTAGGACTTTTTTAGACCTAGCAAGTATTTTTGCTTTTGAGGGCAGAAATGTTCTTAAATTAACATATATTGCTGCATAACTTGCATTATGATACAGAATTCAATCTGTTTATTTCTGCCAGCGGGATGCGGCGAAAGGTGCTCAACGAAGTGTATGGGTTTAAAAATATTTTTATTTATTACTTTTTTAAAAATCACTTATTTGGCTTATATATGCATTATTTATTGTGAACAATATATAAAATGGTCCCCCAGTGGCCGAGTGGAGAAGTTTTTAAATACTGGTTCTTCGATCCCGGTTCGAATTCCGGCGAACGGGCTGGCTGCACGGGCGGTTTCGAGGTTTACCCCCTGTGTAACGCGTATACGAATCAGTTTCCCTTATAAAATATTCCACGAAGACATCCCTCCCCTTTTAGGAATATATCCCTTGAGGAGGCAATACATCATTGGCTTGAGGCTTTACCGTAATTAATAAACAAATAAAATATAAATAATATCTTCCACGCCCAAAGTTGATTTCGTACTGTTTGGCAGTTGTTAACGAAACAAAACATTTTAAGGCATAACTAATAGCAGATTCTCTGCTAAGATCTACAATATTGGTATCTCTGCTAAGATTACAATATCTCTGCTAAGATCTACAATATTAGCAGAATGGAATCTTTATAATATTCAATTAAGATATAAAATATAAAAATTATAATTGAAAGCCGCATTTGAATGTGTATGAAAGCGTGTAAGAAAAGCGTGTAAGTAACCTTGAATAAAAAATTAAGGAGTTGGTTTGCTTTTGATGCATCATTTTTGATCCAACAAAAAGAACAATAAAGCAAACCTTATATCAGCAGTCTCAAACTCAAACTGGATGCAAGCCGAACGTAGATGATGAACGTAGACATCAATATAAGATGTGTAAATATTCTTCTAATTCGAAGTTTATTTTCGAATGACATAGTCTAAAGACGTAAATTTACAGGTAGAGAAATAGCGAAGGTTAACTATCCTGGAGAGTCTGGACGGTAATTATACAAAATTAATTATACTGCAATTCCCTGTCAAGCATGATTCGAATAAAAGAATTATGGCAGCAAACTCCATGAATCCAAGCGGGCATTTGATTTCCGCTCTTACATAGAATTTACAATTCTGCTGAAAACTTTTGTAAGAGCGAAGATCAGATTCGAATAATCTTACTGAATCACCTTACTTTCCAAAACCTCACGAACGTGTTGAAGGATTTGCTTTGCGGAGGATGAGATCATCCATTTCACGTCTGTGCATGCTTTTGTTCGAAAATGGCGGATTCAGGGAAAACCAAGATGGCGAGACAAGAAAAGAACCTCTTGCACATAATTAAGAACATTTTTAACCAATTAGAAAGGTTAAAAATTGATGTCATGACCTCTTATCTCATCAACGTTTTTCGGACAAAGGAAGAAGTTTCTTTGCGGGTGTAGGAAGGTAGATTTCTCATATCATTGCAAATCTTAGACGATTGTACTTCGAGGCAGTCACTCTTAACTCTTAGCATACACACTATGACTGAAAACAAATTTGATGATCGGTTAATACTGTCCTATTTTAAAGATTTTCGTGGCAAAGAAAAAGTATATTCTATCTTTACGGAATTGTATGCTTATCCCTTCCAGCCCTTAAACCTGAATATTTACGGACGGCAATACGTACCTACTCGACTTTGCTTCGCCTTCGGGGATAATGATAGACTCACCTACAGTTTTTCGGGGATGTCGGTCGCCGCCCAGCCCTAGACTCCTACGCTGCAGAAAATTAAAAATGAAGTTGATGCAGTCACCCACGAAAAATATAATTACGTTCTTCTCAACAATTACCCTGTCGGAAAAGCCAAGATCTCTGCACACAAGGACGCTGAAAGCACTCTAGACCCTTCGTGCTGTATTCCCACATTGAGTTACGGTTCGACGCGAGTGATGCATTTTACGAGGGAGAATTATATGACTCACATTCTAAGTCTGGAACATGGATCGCTTCTAGTGATGAAACCCCCCACGAATGTATCCTGGAAACGCAGTATCCCATGCCAGCCCGAAGTGAAGACTACTCGAATAAGTCTGACGTTAAGAAAAATTTTACTTCCGCAAGTGAAGTGTTCGTCTGATGAAATGGACTTTAATTATTAGGGTGGCATGATTAATTCCATAACCTAAAGACCGTGTATGAATAAAAAGATTTTTCCGCGTAAGAAAGCACGTTTAGAAGATGAGATACTCGAGATACGCTAGGACGACTGGCTGAGTCGGCATGCAAATTCATGTTTATCATCAAAAGTGTTTCATGGTGCTTCAAATGATGAAACATTGCTGAAGCCTGATTCTTTGCCAAAGAATATGTTTCATCTCGGAGGGGATATTTTTGTGACTGTATCGTGTTTCTTAGTTTTGACTCTTGTTCACGTACGGTAATATGAGACTGATGACAATAATGTGTTACATCCTACCAAAGATCGAGTTTCGCTGTCTCCACTAGTTTCGAAAGAATTCTGCGATCATGCAAATACATTTGCTTCCCTTAAAGGCTCTGACAGTGTTTCGATTGGAAAGAAAGATGTGTGTCTTTCGAAACAAAATGTCAACGGCGAAATAATTATATCACTCCAAAGATTGTTTCAAAGAAAAGATTTTACACTGGAATGTACCGGAATGTATTCTGTTGAGGAAAGAACATTTACTTAAACTGGACTCAAAATATAGCGAAATATGTGCCGTTATGAGGGAAACTCTTGTTTCTAAAACTCTTAACTACTTTTTGAGAAAGCAGTTGGTTGGTGATATACATTTTGAACTTGAATGTGCTAGTTATCCAGACCGTTCAAATCGATTTCACGAACTCCAGGAGTCTTTGTGTAAGTGCATTGAAAAATTTATTTCTAACAAAATTACAGAACTTTTTGTCCGTTTTGGTTACCAAGTAGGTTATAACAATCAGCTAGGGCATGAATACGTATCAACAACCCGTGCCGAAAAATGTGAAAATTATTTTGACCAAGCTTTTTTTACAGTTAATTGGACTGAAATAGCAAACGACTTTATTCGTCAAAATGAATGCACTATAAATTTTAGCAAACTAATTGCTACTGAGGACTTTTTTGATGTTATTAATACAAATGATGTATTGAATAATGTTCAATGTTTGTATGTAGGTGAAGAAATTGAATTGTCACTTAACAAAGTCACTGAACAAAGTTAGTTCGACCTGGGTTCGATTCCAAGTGAACGGGCTGGCTGTATGGGGTTTTCGCGGTTTTTCCCGTGCGTGACATGGATATGAGCTACGTTCTTTTGAAAAATCCTCCAGGAAGGCATCGATTTCCTTAGGCTTGGCATGTATGGCAGCAATCAAATAAAGAAAAGCTTTTCGTTCAATAGCTTTTTGCGCACACAAAATCAGCCCATACCTTTGTTCTCTAAAATTATAAATATCATATTTACAATACACGCATAATTGAAATGAGTGGGGGAGCAGTATAGTAGCTGAGCACTGGTAGTTGGACCTGGGCGTGGTTCTACCCAAACGGGTTGGATGCATGGGCATGCTTCCTCGCATGAAGAGAATAAGAGCCAGTTTAACTTGAAAAGTCGTCCACGTAGCATCCCTGCCTTTAGGCAGATAGCCCTCGTGTGCTTTGTTGTAATCAAAATAAAGTAAACCATAAATGATATTGATTCTCGGGCCGCGCAAAATTGCTTCGGGAGCCGAATGCGTTTCGTGTGCTACCAATTTGAAGCCACTGCCTTGCATTAAACATCGTTCGTTTTAACCGAAGTTTCTTTCATCTTATTGTATGTCAGAAATTATAAAGCTATAAGCAAAGCTGGCGTCTTCCTGAAACTTTAAACTCATTTTTATTGCGTTGCTTTTGGACATTTATTGTCAACTACGCCAACCCTTTAGATGCGAGAATTTGTAAATAGTTTCACCTTTGCTTACAATCGCTTTCGAAACCCTTGTTTATAACACCTTGCTCATAAAAGAGAGGACTTTTTTTCTTCTTTAACTTTAAACCTTTCTTGTTTATTTTATTTTCAGTCATGTCGTTAAAACTAAGAATTTAATTTCGCTTTGAGAGGGCGTGGGAGGGAGGCAGAGTTTGGAAGTTGATAAATATTTCAAATTCTCCAAGACAAGTTAGTTTTATAGCATTTTGCCTGCAATAGAAACATAAAGCATTCCGCAGCTGATAAATGTAATCATTTTCTCTAGAAAAAATAAAAGATTCATTAGGGAAAATTTTTGGAATGTTTTTGCATATTTTATTTGCCAACTATGCAGCGATATATGCCATTCAGAATATTATTCTAAGGATATTTTAAATTACTTTCGAAATTAAATTCTTCTTCTTTTTTTCCCCTTTTATATTTACCGAGTAGAGCTCGTTCTATAAGAAGAGATAACATTTACGTAATAATGCGTGAATGTTCTATTCCCTTCTGAAGGATAGGGGTTTGTGTACTGCAAGGTAATTGCTGAGTTGTAGTTCTTAAAATCCGTCAGCCTTAAGCCCAGTGGAGAGAATGATGGCTGGAGGAAAAGAAATACGAAACCGTCGGATTCCATCTAATATGCTATTCAAAACTGTGAAAAATCTTCGCAAAATCGTACTCTTATCACTGGTTCTGAAGATTAACGCTCAACATATATACATCGATCATTATGATTTACTACATGCATATATCTCCGTATGACTAACGCTCGGACAATGGCAAGCAACAACACAATTGCGGTAAACAAAATCGAGAATCTTCTAGAAATATGATAATGTATATTTGTAACAAATATTCAAGTTCAGAAATATTGTTTAGGACCGAACTGGTCAGCTAAAGCATTGCTGATCTTTATTTGCGAATAAAGGTAAGAGTAGATATTTGTATATTGCAAAGTATCTAGTATTATTTGCTTTAGTGTTACAGACTATTGTCCACTCGTTGAGTTTTGTCACTGCTGAGTAGAATGTCAAGAATAAAGCCATAAAACCCTCTCTCTCTTGACAAAAAATCATCGTTACAGTTCATTTATTTTCCATAATCATTGAATCGGTTTATTTTTCCAAATACTTGCATAAAATCGAACTGGAGTTTCGAATACTTGCATAACTTGAAATAATGAAAGTTATAAAAAATAATTACTCATATTCTGGTAATTATAAAACTCATATTTTTGATAATTTTGATTTTTTGGTGGAAACTATTGATAACCAGAGAACTTCAGGTGAGAAGATTAAACACATTTAGCAAGTTAGAGATTACATATTGTCAGTGTAAGAGGCAGTATAAGTAACGAACACAGAGGGAGATTACACAGTGCTTCTACCAGGTTTTAAGCGAAATTTTTTTTAAAAGATTCCCAAAATCTGTTTCGGATCATTTTATTACTTTGAAGCCTCCACAAGTGGCTGTTCAGTTAAAACCGCTGAATTCAGAGAGTTCGGTCCGGGTTCGATTCTGAACTAGCAGATTGGCTGCACGGTTGGCTTTCGCAGTCTCCCCTACTCATAACGTGAGTGCTTAGAGCCGAAAACGTCGAGGCAAAAACATCGTGGACAAAAACGTTGCGGAGAAAACAACGCAAAGCGAAAACAGGGACATCAGTGCAAAACATTGTGAGATGCGAAGAAAAAATGTCGCAGTTCTAAAACATCGTGATACAAAATATTGAAAATAGACGAAAATAAAGCGGTTCAATAACTTCACAGTTTAAAAACATCGCAGTAAAAAATATCGCGGTAAAAAATAAAGCACCTAAAAATCATCGCATGACGATAACATCGCACACATGCGTTTTTCAGGCTTTACAAGTTGTAAATGCATATTCGCATAATGATCTATGAGCGCAAGAAGAAAAAGGGAACATTTTTATTTCTATATTTCATAATTTTGAATTAACTAATGAATGAATCAAGCATTTAAAAATTGGAAATGAATAGAAAATTAATGCAAATTCTAGCACTTAATAGAATTTTAAACATACATAGTTAACTAATAAAGGATACAAATAATCTTTTCTTACAAAGTTTTACTAATAATTTTTCATGAAAAATATATTCTGAAAAAGTTTAGAATAAGAACGATAAGTAACTGCATGAGATTACATCATTAAGAATTGTGTAATTAATTATAAAATTATTTTCTTTCACTTTTTTTAATTTATCAGTAAAATTTTATAAAAAAAATTAATTTACTTTACTTCTGACCTTTAGTAGTTAATTACGTAAGTTTAAAATTCTATTAAGTGCTATAAGCTGCATTAATTTTCTACTCGTTTAAAATTTTTAAAAGCTTAAGTTTCTTCCTTTTTCAGCAAAAATTGATTAGTTAATTAAAAATTATGAAATATAAAAATAAAAATGTCCTTCTTTCCTTCTTGCACTCACGAATCATTATGCGAATATGCATTTACAGCTTGTAAAGCCTAAAAAATGCATGACTGCGATGTTATCCCATGCGATGATTTGTAGGTGCTTTATTTTTTTCCACGGTATTTTCGACGACGATATTTTTAAACTGCGAAGTTACTGAACTGCTTTATTTTTGACGACGGTATTTTGTAACACGATGTTTTCTCTTTGCTTTCTATCCGCCTACGATGTTTTGTACTACGGCGTTTTCGCCTTGCGTTGTTTTCTCCGCGCCGTTTTTGTCCGCGATGTTTTTGTCCGCGATGTTTTTGCCACGATGTTTTCGGCGGACACCAACATGAATACAAACAAGTTTCTCAAACAATGTCTTCCACGAACATATCTCTTCATCTGTGCTTTGTCATGTGTGCTAACTCATGTGTGCTTTGCCATATTCAAATAACCCTTATTATTTTGAGATCTTACTTTTTTTCCCTAAAATATTATCTGCTTATGAAGAGAATGTTCGGTTTAATTAATCGTTTGTTTTGGTCCAGTGAACATCTACTGCCATGAATTCGTAAGTTGAGCAAAGAATATCAATAACAATTTACTATAAAGAGGGAATTAATCCTAATTTTTCTTTCAGACGAATTACGACTGTAGATGAAACTTGCTTTGCTTATGATCCTGAGACAAAACAGAAATCGTTTTCTTGGGGTGGTTTACCATGACCATAGAAACTTTTATGTTTTGTGTAATTTTTATGGAAAGAAAGCTTACCAAGACCATAGAAAATTCAGTTTCAGAAATCTTGAGTCTGTGATCTTTCTGATTAGAAAGGGATAATTCACAAAGAATGCGTTCTTGAAAAATAGACAGATTTCTTTGGCTTATAAAAGCGTAATGGGCAAACCTCTAAAGACTATTTACTGCATTAGACTTGAAAAAGCTCAGTAAAATAACTGGTTCATGTTTTACAATGACATGATGCGCTATCACACAATTCCAATCTCGTTACGCATTTTCTAACAAACTTTCTAAGAAACCAAATAAACCAAAATGCTTTTTAACAAAGAAAGAGTCAACAGTTCTCAAAGACCCCATTTATTGTTTACATTTGGGCTTCTGCAGACTGTATTTCTTTCTTTAATGGGAAATTTTACTTCAAAAGGTATTATTTTAAGCATTGGATAGCTTTAGGAATTCGTACACAGAGACTTAAAAGTATTCTCAAAGACGAATTTTACCAAGGAATCAAGCAGCTGTGTGAGCCTACCAAGTGTTGTAAATTTTGAAATTTATATCGAGGATTAAGAAATAAAAATACTATTTTTTCAACTTTCGATTTGGTATACGAATTTAGTCCTAAAATTCTGTAGACTTGCTATGCATGTCAAAGTATTTTGTCCAACTTTTTGTATATACCTTAAAAATAAGACCACATTCGACATCCTTTTCAATCATAAATTGCATTAATATTACTCTTAAAATAGAAATACAAAAATCCAATATTTTGTTCTGTTCATGTTTTGTTATGCTGCCTCGATATCATATTAGAAATCAGTAACAGAAATTGGCTATGAAAAAGCGAATGCTTGTATTCGTGCTCAATCAAAGTTCTCATTATCTTATCAAACGAAAAGGAACAGAAGGTCTAAAAAATCTTCCTCTTCTTTTTTTTTAAAATATTTTTGGAATTTACTTTGGAGAAGGGAGTACATTTGTAGTAATTTAACAAGTTTTGTATTAAAAAGAACTGTTGGATAAACAAGGCAAAAATATACGAAAATAAAATATCAGTTTTCGTCCTAAGGAATTATCAGATTTAAATAATGACTCTAGAGAATTATAAAATGTGCTTGGAATTTACGAGGCTTAAACAATGCCAGTGCGTGTGAGAGCAAAGCACTGGTTCTTATTATAGAAAATCGAATTTTCCCTTCATTCTAATCTTCCCCTTGACAAGCCCTTATACTTTAAACCACCTTTTTCTGAGCCACTATATATCTTGGATATATATAGGGAGGAATATGTCATATTTATCGTGAAATATTAACTTCATAAATAGCAGTTTGAAGCTATCTTCCTTTTCCAGCTTGTTAGAGCAGTTTCTTTTTTTTCCCATCAGAAGATTTAAATTATAAATCTTGTCTGTTTGAGCAAGTTGTATGGTATCCATATTCTTCTGCTTAATCATTACGGTTTAATCTCAAACTGCCAAAAACATTTTAAACTACATGTTGATATTTCTTTTACTTCATTTTCTGGAGCAGGATTTCATAAACGAGAGTACGACAAACACAGAGGTTCTTTGAAGATTTAAAACTCAGCATTATTTAAAATACTTTATTTTACAGTATTTGCCTTAGAACCAATGGATTGAAACTTTAATAATGGCTTCTTTTATAAGTTATCATGAAACTAATTGAATGAGCTTTTTTTAAAAAAATGACTTTTATATATATTTTTAATATTAGCAGTTTAGTTCTTCCACTGTTTGAGCAAAACCTGCCAATTGCGCTGTTTGAAATAGGCAGAAAATCATGCACCAGACTTTTATAGTCAGAGCAAAATAGTTCCAGACCAAAACATATAGATGTCAAACATCATTATTTACTTGAACTCCACGTAAACTGAATTCCATGCTTGGACTATAGCAGTCATGGTTAGAGATCTGTTGCTAACCATACCGCTAGGAAGACATTTGTTTTAGAAACGTTTAGAATCATACAGATGTGGACTCGCCTAGTTAAGCTTACAGCGCATAGTGCTGAACGGAACAAATCCTCACCAGCAGCGATAGAAGTTTAATCCTTTATAATCCTTTAGTTTATATTTTAGAAAAGAACTATAAGACTGCCAATATTTTAATTCTTTCTTTAAAGCTGTTGTGAAAAGAGGATTATCTTAAAACACTCCAGTAAATCATTAAACTGCTCATGTCTCTCTTTTACATGTGTGTGTGTGCGTTAAATAAACGTTTCCATAACTTTTGGCGTTCACTGTGGATTACTCGCATGAACCAACAGTAAAAAGCTGAGCTATCGAAAAATAAGAACTTATTTTCTTTCTTTTTTATGAATGCATTCTATGCTTTGAGTTACTAATTTGAAGAAGATGAAAGCCGCAGTAACACTTAAATTCTCTCCCATTGTCCAAAGAAAAGCAATTAAACATTACCGTTTTCTTAACTAGAACAATTGACAGCAGTTATTATTGGGCGTCTCCATGTTATAACGGTTTTGGTGATGCATGACTAATTTAAAAAAATTAAATACAGAAAAACAGTTTCAGTGAGAAATTCAATTTATATTTATTAATATTTACGTATGGTTCTTATCTAGTGGTCCTGTGGCGCTATCATTCACCTTTATTTTTTCGCATGAAATCGAACTGATTAGTGCTCTGCAGATTTGGAATAAAGGTATGAAAAATTATGCAATGCAAAATATTATGCCAATATATCTTTTAAGTTTCGGATCCATGCAACTGCGGACATTTTTTTAATGACCAGGCGCTTTATTTAATAGGCATTACAAGGGAAGAAACAAGAGGCCATTTTATTATGGAAGATTTATAGGTGGCCACTGTTGCCTCTTATGAAGAGACGAATAGTTACAGCCATGCCTTCTCCGGGATTCGAACCTGGGGCCATCGCTACGGCAGTTAGGTTACTAATCACTATACCGTCTGGGTGGTGAGGGTATTGTGGGCCCCTTAAACGGCCATAAAAATTGTGGGGCAGAACAACAAGTGCAAAGCTATTGGCAACGTGCTGACGTTGGCCAAATTTTCCTGTGTCTGTAGTAAAATTTTTCTAAACATAAGAAAAATATAGCTTAGTTTAGTTACTTTAATAAAAAATATAAAACAGAAAGATATACTTTAAAAACTTTGTAATTGACAATAACTACTTTGAAACCAAGAATAATCCTACTAGCACATTAATTTAATGACGTCCAACAAGCAACATTGGCGGATACAAGGTGATTTTATGATCATGGGACAAACTTGGTGGGAGGGTTGAGCATACTAAAACATGTATTTTTGTATAGGAATGTAGGGTTTAAAGTGACATGTTAAGGCAAAAACGCAAAAAACGACATGGGAGGAAAAATTAGTTTATTTACAAAACCAACCAAAAGCGCTTCTTTGCAGCAATACAGTATTCACAAAAAATGTTCAAAATTGCAACCACCAGCAGTAACACAGTCTTGGTAACGTCATAGAAGGGACAGTCAAACACTTTGAAAAATGCTAGTCATTTCGCGCATGTTTCAGCTGCAATAGAGATTTATGCAAGGAGGTCCTTCAGCGAGTCAAAGGGTGGCTCGATGATGCTCTTCACATATCCCCATAAAAAGAAATCCATGCTGGATAAATCTGTCGAACAAGGTGGCCGTCGGACTAGTCCACCACGCCCAATCCATCGCCACGCACAACCTCTTGAGCTCTGTGTTTCGGCATGCATACGCCTGTTCGGAAACCGTTTTTGGTACAACCGTAGCACTGCTTTGCAGTTCTCATTAGCTGCGCCATACATTAGATGCATGCCAGCCTTTTCACTATGCGTAATCGAAATCACAGTTGCTAATGACATAATTCTTCACGCTCGAAATCACAGTTGCGAATGACATAATTCTTCCTCTGATATATCGGATCGCGGTTTGCCCAGCTCACTACCGCCCTCTACCCGCTGCATTGCCAACCAATGACAGCTGTAATTAGTATTATTGCTGGTGGTCGCGCTTTTGAACATTTCTTGTGAATACCCTATTGTTGCAAAGAAGCGCTTTGCGTTCATTTTGTAAATAAACTATTTTTTCCTCCAGTGTCATTATTTGAGTTCGTGCCTTAACATGTCACTTTAGACCCTATATTTCTATACAAAAAATATACATGTTTTAGTATGCTCAAACACCCCTCCAAATTTGTCCTATGATCATCGAATCACCCTGCATATATTTCGGTACTTTCGTACCATTCCGTGGAACTGTCGAAATAATCGCCAGGCAGTGCGATTTCGTTTCTGTTATGGTGATTTCGTTCCTGTTATGTTCAAAGGTAATAACGAGCCCGTAACATTTCCGCCGTCATTTGATATAAACCCGACTGATTATCGATAAGCCACATTTTATTTTTATGAACAAGAACGTAAACTAAGTTTAATTTTTTATTACATTTTGAAAAAAAATATTAAAATTTGGCACCTACCTTTTACAAAAAAGACAGTAGATCCTACAGTTGATTTATTTTAAAGTTATGGGATTCTATCATCAACAAAATGTGTGTTAATGGGTAATGTATGGTAGCTCAATATAGCTGATTAAACAGTACTAAATTGGAATAATTATCTGTGGAAAGTTTGTACTAATCAGAGTTTCTGGTTAAATCGTAGAACCTAACAAAATAATAGAAATCGACGGATTCCCTTTTACGATACACAAAAACGAAGCAGGTTGAATATTGATTATTTATTAAAGTTGCAAGCTTCAGTTCCTTTAGAATTCTGAAAGGAAGATTGCAGCAGCTTTCACAAGATCACACTAGCTTTCATGGTCTTATGATAGCCAACTTTCACAGTCGATGGGATAGTGCCTAAATATCTATATTTCTATACAAAAGTCTTTGGCGCGTATTTCATTATAAAGAAAAGATAATAATATTTTAGGCTAATTATGAATGCAGCAATTAAAACATTTTTAATTCAAGTTTTAGGATATGTCAGACTATACACTGGTGTGCAAAAATTAAGGACGAAGTCGAAAAATTAGCATATCAGCTGAACGAAGAGGCAGAGTGGACAGAAAGACCAATCAGGAGATTAAGTAAGGTGATGTACGGTAGCACATGCGCAGATATGCAGGTAGACGTAATGGGGGAGTGTCTGACTAGTATAAAGCATGTTGTCGGTGTAAGATCAGTATTTCTGGCAAAGAGATTGCACGCCGTATAGCAGTTAAAATCACACCGAGTTGCTGCCTCAGCGAGAAATGGCGAATAATCAATCTGTTAGACGACATCTGGATGCTTTTACCCGAGGTCGAATCATTGGGAAGTTGGAGGAAGGCCGCAGTGTGACAAGTGTGGCTGCAGAGTTCGGAATTGCTCACAGCATCGTTTCACGACTTTGGAGACAATTTCAAACTACAGGAACAGCTATCCGGGGGTTTAGTAGTGGTCGTCCACGAGGAACCACACCCGCAGATGACCGGTATATTGCCTTACAGGCCAGAAGAAACAGGCGGCAGACAGCGGGAGAAATCGCTAGACACACGACACAGGCGACTGGACGACCGATATCGCGTTTTACCGTGGCCAGAAGACTGCACGGTGGTGGTCTGTTTGCACGACGCCCTGTACGGTGTGTACCTCTAACGCCTGCCCATCGGAGAAGGCGTTCTCTGTGGTGCCGGGAACACCGGAATTGGAGAGACAATGAATGGGGACGAGTACTCTTTACAGATGAGAGCAGATTTAGTCTGAGTTGCGATTCTAGACACATACACATCTGGACAGAGCGGGGAACACGCAATAACCCCTTCAACATCATCAAAAGGGACTGTTTTGGAGGTCGCGGAGTTCTCGTTCGAGCAGACATAATGCTTGGTAGCCGGACCGACCTTCATATCTCCCAAGGAGGTTCGTCACCTGGGACTGCTATTGTAACGAGGTTCTTCTTCCTTACATGCGTCTTTTCACAAGGGCTATGGGTCCTCAGTTCCTCTTCATGGACGACAACGCTCCACCTCATCGCACAGTTACTGTCGAAGAGCTGTTGGAGAGTGAAGATATTGAACACATGGATTGGTCGGCAAGGTCTCTGGATCTAAATCCCGTCAAGCATGTACGGAACTTACTAGGGAGACCCGTGGCAGCACGTAACTTATCGCCAGTAACGATTCCGAAACCGCGATTGGTGCTACAAGAGGAACGAGCAGCAGTGTCTCAACAGCTCATTAACAACCACATATCCATCATGCACAAATGATGTGAAACCTGCCTAGCAGTCACGGGAGATCATATCCCCTATTAAAGACCGGATGTTTCTTGCTGGACACCCATCACAGGGATGTTTGGGCCTTCAGTCGCATTGCGCTCCATGCTACTTTTTCAATAAAGTTTCTGTTTAGCTCTCTGATTTCTCTTTTAGTAAATGTTGCTTACATTACTCATGTCCTTACGTATTGGAGATCTCACGGTATTAAATGTGTTGATTTGGAAAGCTTTTGTACAAAGTTATATTGAAAAAACCGTCTCGTCCTTAATTTTTGCACACCAGTGTACATAATCAACACTTGATGGAATGATCTATGGTGTATGGGAGGTTAAAGATTTTCTTTATCTATTCGCTTTATAGGACAACACGCGTCAAGCAATTTTCGCATTCATTCATGCTAAATCATTCTTGCAACCACATTTCTCTAATGGCATTTAAAATAATAGGAGTGCTTTTTACTGTTCTTCTCCGAAACGCTCAGTGTTTCAATGCTTAAGTATGGGTTTTAGTATCTACAAAATTATACACATCTACAAAATTATATTGATGATCAATATTCAAATCAAATTCAAATTCAAAGTATTCAAATAAATCAATATTCAAAATATTCAAATCATGCATTTCGTAATTTATTTATTTACTTTGCAGACTTAGGTAGGATTCATAAGCGTTATGTAAAATCAAGGAGAAGATCTTTTGAGTGTGTTGAGACAACACGCTTATCCATTACTGGCGCTAAATCTCACTGTTTGGGGATAGCGTTTATTTTTAAAAAGAAGTTGACTGGAAAATACGTAAACACCTTTAGGGATATATTTTTTATGTTTAAAAAGATCTTACCGTAGTCAAAATATGCTGATGGCGGAAGTAAAGTTTTCTTGCTGAAAAGCAAGGAAAACTCCCCCGCAGCAGAAGATTTGTTAGGATATGAACCTGAGTCATACTACCAGTGTTCAGAAATTTTTCCGCTCGACTACTAGTGGACGTCTTATAATTGAAAACATTCTACTTAATATTTTATTACTGAACGGAGGTATATATGAGTTACATCACGCATGTAATTAACATAATCTGGCGTATAAAATGCATTTGTAAATTTAAAGGGAGACTGGTTCTCCTTTTGACGATTTTCGGTATTCGAAAGTTCCGTTATTCCTAATCCATAAGCTGGGAATCATTACATCTGGAAATATTACATGCTGAAATTGGTAATCTTTACCGTTTTGAAAAGAAATCATTCGTTTCATTATGAAGAATGAACTATAAAATATTATTCTTAAATTTATCTTACTCAAACTTTTAATTTCTTCTTCCTCCCAAATCATTTATTTAATGAAACTTTCGGCTTTATTGCTGTTCACTGAACTAATTGCGATTTCATACAACACAACTTTTTTTGTTTTTGTTTGAATAAGAGAATCTGGCCTTGAGTCTAAATTATTAAAACTCTACCATCTGGAACAAAAGACGTAATCGACGCATCATACGCCTGATTCAGAGACTCATATGGTCAGCATGTGGAACAATAATATTTAAAAAAATTAACCTGGACGGTTACTCTATTTGACCTGGACGGTTACTCTATTTGACCTGGACGGTTATTCTATCTATTTATATTTGGAAATATGTTAAGTCCATGAAATGTACTAGTCCCGGTAACAACCCATTAAAAGTGCTATTGATTATGTGCACTCTGACCACGAAAAGTTTGAAATCTTTGTTGAGCATCTGTCAAGTCACCAGTCAGAACACCTCTCCAGCTGATGACGTTAACAATCTTTAATTTACCAAGTAAGGAGGTGGATGCCATAACCTGTTTTCAAGAAAGAGGCCTTTTACCTGACAAACGAGGATGCAAAAATGGCCACAACAGCAAACTTTATGTTAACGACATAACCATTTGGAGATTCAGTGTTAAAATCGCAAAAAGAAGAGTCTCCTTGTTGGGAATTAGTTCAGCGGTTCCAGAATATCTTTCGTCGCTGCCATTAGATTTTTTTGCACTCTTGCATGGCAGAGGAGTTGACGTTCATGAAATGGTGTAACGAATAGCTTAATATGTGTAAAAGTATTGCAGTTAACTGGAACAATTACATGTTCAAGTTAACTGCAATACTTTTACATTCTGTGGGAATAAGGATAAGGAATTTTAAAAATATTTTTAGGAAGCGACATGTGAGTATTATTGTTACTATTATATACTGTATTGTTACATACATTATTGTATTTTTACATTCTCGCTTCACGAAATTATAGCTGAGAGCTCGTGGAAAATCTAAAATCATCAAATATGTTTGCGGGATGCTATAACAAAGAAGTCTGACTATTAGCTAAGAAGTAGGCTCTCTAGTCCGACTGAAGCCATTAAATATATAGCATGGGAACCACCGGATTATTCCCACAGACAACACACACATACGCACTCATACGCGCGCACAACATAAAATGTTCCCACAGAAACGGTGCTAATTAAAAAAAAATTATTAATGAAATAAATAATCGCTCTTCCAGATAATAGTTTCTTTTTTTACGAGATTGTATTTGTATAATATGTTATATGTAATTTGAGCTTTATTTTTAAAAATTTAGTTTTGTATCCAGTTTGCTTTTTAGAACAGTTCATTGATATGCTTTAGAATCTGTTTAGATGTGCTTTTTAGAGTTCTTTTATTCACCATACTACTGCAAATATTCCTTATTATTAATCAGTTATATTACAAACTGAATATATTTTAAATTATAATAGCTGGATATATCATTAAAAAGTATGTTAAAGACCTGAATTATTGAGATGTGAGATCACTTTAAGTTCTTCAGGTTTGTTAAACAGTTACGATGTAAAATATAAATCAAAGAAGTTTATATGTTACACGGAATGGCAACATTCGGAAAATTGGTTTTTTGTTAAACAATGTGGAAAATAATTTAAAAGCCAGTAACGTAGATAATAAATGCATATAGGTAGCGTAATATAGCATAAGTGTCTAAAAATTTTGGAAATATTTAGCATGGTAATTAAAAATAAAGCAAAGACATTTTTAATTATAAAGAAATTTCACAGTTCTAATCCCCAAATGAACTAGTCCTTTCAAAATTGGTTTTCTGCACACGTTATTTTCAGACTAGTTTTGTAGCATTAGAATAAAAAAAATCTGATATGGACGCCACGTGACTTCCTTATACTGCGTATTAAATTCTGCGTATTTTTTATGCACTTTATTCAAATTTATTTTCTCGAATTTTTCAAACTGAACTAACAGGTCCTTAAAAGCAAGTTTAAAAGGGAATCAAATATTGCAGATTCTGAAATTAAATATCCCTGTCAATTTTTGTCGTATGGGAGTCAAACTTCTTATAATTTTATTTTTTTGATAACGGGTAATTGATAACTTTATCAATTATATATGTAGAAAACGGGAGACGCATTAAAAGCTAGATTTCGTTATTTGTCAAAAATTAATTTTCTTAAAATTTGACATTTAAAATACTTCTATAATAAGGACTTTTAAAGCCAATAAGTGGATATATATATATATATATATATATACACACACGCTGCTCAACTCCTTAATACAATTATGGGGTATTCTGATTTTGGGTATAAACTGCGTATGAAGAAACGTATTGGTGACTAATATACGATGTATAGGTGTTGTAAGATATGACAAAAGTAAAAGGAGAAACGAATAAGGAATAATTAAATTTTATTAATAATATTTATCGGTAAACTAAAAATGTACAATTTGTGTATATTGTAGAAACTAACAAAAATTGCGATTTCTCTGATACAAATGAGTTTCAATAATCGTGTCTTTTAATCGTGCCTTTACCATATTCAAATAATTTGATCTAATATCATAATGTTATAATAATGAATGAATTTTTGAAATATCATCTCTGTATACCTTTACATCAGGGGATTTGAGTATTAATTGCTTAAACCATGCTTCCATCCTTCTATTCTCATTTTCACGACAAATTAAGGATAGAAATAAAGCTCGTTACCTAAATTTATATTTCTAATTTAAAAATTACTCTAACGAAGTTTCAAAAGACCTTTCTAAAAAAATTTTTTTAGGAATTAGAAGAATTACTCTTTGTATTCATTGCTGGAAAAAATAATAATAGTAAAAATGTCTGCTCTCAAAAAAGAAACGAAGAATTGACTCATTGAATTTATGCGTTTTTTTTTTGTTTCCAGAAACTTTTTATGCACACAATGTATCGGCTGTCTAGTTAGAAAAAAATTTTAAGTAATGGGGTCAATATTGAATAAAGAGTAAAACAATGGAGTTTGACTTTTTTTAACTTAAAATACTAGAACGAGAAAAAATCTAGCTAATGGAACTAATTCAGAAGATTTTTATCGCCAACAAAAGTGTACAAAACGTTTTGTTCTGCATGTGAGAGATAGAACACCGAAACTGATAATATCAACCTTCCCTAAAAAACACGCGTATTCAAAAATGTAATTTCCTAATAAATATACTCTTTGAAAATATTGAAATTATATCTGCTACCCTAAAAGATTGTCTCTCTGGAGTTTAAACATAATTAGATTGGATATTAAACGAGATTGTTTATTTTGTTACTATCGAGAATGTTAAAAGCCGCATAACAAAAATTGAATTAAAATAATATATCAGTGGCGGCTCGTAGCTAAAATTAGTGGGGGTGCTGTTCCAAAGAATTTTAACCTTTGTTTTAAAATTGTGTAAACTGAAACAAACATGTATAAAAAGAAAATTTATTTTGAAGCTTCCATGAAATCTTACAAGAGAAAAATTAAACATTAATTAATTACTTTAACCTAAGTTGTTACAGTCAAATCTTGAACTAAAAGTTCAGTTTCAAGCTTTTCTTTGTCAATCATCGGATATGCTTCAGTGGTCAATACTATTTCTTCTGCAGGATGTTTATTCCTAAAACTAGTGTTTATTCCTAAACGAAAATATTCATGATTGGGCAATGTCAAACAAAAACAAAATTACATTTCGACGAATAGCGAAACCTAACATTTAATGCGGTCTCCCATTTCCTACACTTATATTTAGGAATGTTTTGCATTCATTATGAAAAATTAAATTATAAGAAGTTTGATTCCCGTACGACAAGAATTGATCGGGATATTTAATTTTAAAATTTGAGATTTTTGATATCATTTAAAGCTTGATAAAAAAAACTGGTATAATTTAATAGGCCATACAAGGAAGCTATTTGGTATGCACATCAGATTATTTGTCTTAAATTTGATGATTTTCTTTTTTTGTATTATGAATTCGTGCAGAATTTAAGGTCTTAAATCTTAAATAAGCAAATATCTGTGGCTCAAGACCGATTTATTCCATTTTACATTAAATCATATAGCAATAATTGTTTCGGTTTACGAGCATTTCCAGTGACGAACTGCCTTCAAGGGCGAATTAAATCTATGAACTGACTTCCCATTCTCTATATATATTAGACGGATTCTATATACATAAAGTGATCACGGTTAATATTGTCATTCGGATATTGTTATCGAATAGCCGAAGTCCCGCTCGTTTGTTTGCGAAAACATGGGAAATATACCGCTTATTGTTATCAACAGTTTGGTTAACATGCTCAGTGTAATACAATAAATTTGTTTTGAAACTGACGTAAAGTCACTAGATAAAAAGTAAAATCACCATATGAGGTCAAAATAGATTACAAAAATTGTCAAAGGACAAAAAAGGAAACAAAAAGTAACCTTAGGCGAAAAAGAAACTTTAATATGGCGTAAATTTTGAATACCTTTGTGAATTTTGAGGGCGATCAGACGTAGATCCTTCTTCTTCAAGAGGAAATAAATTCCCTGAAAACAGGCGGCAAACTGAGATTGCTTTTGTTTGCGTAATTTTAAAGTTTACACTGTACTGCTCTATTTCTTAAAGGTCACACAGTAAGGCTCTGTTCCAATGAGAGACGCTATCTTAATTTTAAGATTTAGGGGTATAGCATCGGCCAAATAATTTCAGAAGCAGTTTGAACAATTTCTAAATGAATTTTCGCATTAAAGACATTGTCAATAGTTCATAAATAAACTTTTACATTATCCTAATTACAATGCTGTGAAAGTACCTATTTATATGTTTTTAATTATATTTATATTAAATTAGTTGAATTCTATAGCTATTTTGAGCAATGTTTTTTCCTCATCGCCTAATGTTATCAATTAGTTAAAGTTGTCAAAATAGCCGTATGCCAACTTAATCATAATAAGCGATATCTACTGAAGTTAGTACTATAACAATTATAAATTGTACGCCTATTATTGGTCTTCAGTTAGTACCATGTAATACAATGCAAATAAAATCTTACTATAAAATAAAAAGATTACCATATAAACATCAAATATAATTTTTATTCACCAGCTCCGTAGTCGGAAAAATCTCATCTTCTATTTTTAATAAAACAAATCGAATTCTAAAGTTAAAAACTGTTGCCAAAAAGAATAATAAAATAATATACAAAGTAAACATTTATAATTATTAAAGTATTATGAGTATTAAAATATTGTAAGTCACTTTCAAACTAATTATTTATATTTTATGCCGTTACATTCACTCTCCTTCCAGTAACGAACGTTACGTTAGAAAGATTGGAAGAAGTAATAGTGCTCATCATCAAAATAATAACAACATTCATGTATAAATAAAATATCAGTTTTTGAATCCCAATGGTGTCTTAAGAATTCTACCAATTCGAGATTGTCTTAAAGCTGATTTGATTTTAGGTTGAGCCACAGTTATTTTGGTTTGAATTTCAATCGGCATAGGTGCATTGTTTACACAATTTGGAGTTGTAGGTTTCTCTTGTTCAGGGTTTTGTTGTGGTAGAATATATGCTGGCTTCAATCTGTCTATCGATACATGTACTTCTTTATTCTTTATACTGAGAGTAAAATATTTGGGCCTTCATATGGGGATTGAGTTGCTTCCGAACTCTGTCAATGCGAAGAAAAATATGGGATGTTGATTTAGGGATACCTTTCTGTTGTATTTCCTTCGGCCGAATCAATTCCATATGCTTTTGTAACTTATGTATAAAGTTCCAGGTGGTGTATGACTTATTTTTTCTTCAAAGAATTCTCCAGGAAGTTTAATACTCTCTTCCACATACCATTTACGCTATAGTATAGTTAGTATCGTTGCGGATTGCTGTTCGTAGGCCTAAAAGAAACCTAGGTAATGTTTCACTCCAAATTTTATTATTATGGGCTTTTAAAACAGCCTTTATTGATCTATGGAGTAGTTCTACCTTGCCGTTGCACTGCGGGTGATAGGCTGTAGTGTGTGAAAGCTTAATGCCGCAAATTCTTGACAGGTTTTGAAATACTTCAGGTGAAAATTGAGTTCCTCGATCATTTATTAGATGCAAAGGTATTCCAAATCTTGCTATACAATTGCTATAGAAAGCGTTCGCTACAGTTTCTGCTGATATGTTTTCGAGCGGAATAGCTTCCATCCAATTTGTGTATCTATCTATACATGTTAGACAGTAGGTGTTACCATTTGATGGTGGTAATGGACCAACAAGATCAACGTGTACTTCTCGAAATCTTTCTGATGGCTTTTGATATTCGCCGATTATTGATTTCATATGCCGGGATATTTTAGATTTTTGACATGGAATACAAGATTTCGCCCAATGCTGAACATCGTTTTTGATTTTTAACCAAATAAATTTTGAAGAGATTAATTTTACTGTTGATTTTATTCCAGGATGGGATAATCCGTGAAACTGATGAAATATTTTCATACGATAACTCTTGGTAAGGTCTAACATGCTGTGTTGAAGTAACACACCATAATCTTTTTCCAGATGGAAGAGAAAGTCAAATTTGTAGATTTCCGCAATGCTTTAAATTCGTCATCTCGCTCTTATTCTTCAGCAATTTCGTCATAATTTAATAAGGCAATTTCTTCTATTCTGGATAATGTATCCGCTACTACGTTATTTTCGTTTATCCGCTACTACGTCTCCTAATGTCTGTTGTAAATTCTGAAATGTATTGGAGTTGCCTAATTTGTCTTGGAGATGCTTTATCTGGTTTTTGTGAAAATGCATATATTAAGGGTTTGTAGTCAGTATACACTATAAATTTTCGTCCTTCTAATAAATGTTTGAAATATTTAATGGAAAGATAAATTGCGAGAAGTTCATGATCATATGTACTGTAATTCTGCTGTGTAGTGTTTAGTTTCTTGGAAAAAAATCCGATTGGTTTCCAACTACCATTTTCAAATTGTTGTAAAACTGAACCGACTATCGAATCCGAAGCATCTGTGCACAACGAAAAAGGTAAGTCTGGATCGGGGTGACAGAGAAGAGCAACATTTGCTATAGCTTGTTACATTCTTCAAATTTCTCATTGCCTCATCCGTCCAAGTTATTTTTCGATTATCTCTTTTCTTTGCGCCTTTTAGGTAGTCGTGTAAAACAGCTTGAGTACTAGCGGTGTTTTTCAAGAAACGACGGTAAAAATTAATCATTCCGAGAAAGGTTCGTAGTTGATGAACAGTGTCAGGCAATTTAACATTCAGAATAGCTTTTACTTTGTCAGGAAGAGGTTTTGATCCCTCAGGTGTAATTAGAAAGCCTAAAAATTCCAATTCATTGGCTCCAAAAACAGATTTAGAAATATTAAGTCTCAATCCATATTTTTGTAATCTATCAAAAACAAATTTTAAATGCTTTTTGTGTTCCTGTTCATTATTTGACGCAATTAAAATATCATCCAAATATGAAAAAACAAAATTTAGTCATCTAAATACTTCATTAATAAATCTCTGAAATGTAGAAGGCGCGTTACGTAACCCAAAACTCATGACGTTAAATTCATATAGTCCGAAAGGAGTTATAATGACAGTTTTTGGCTTATCATTTTCATTAGTAGGAATTTGAAAATATACTTTATACAAATCAATTTTAGAAAATATTCGAGTATTTTTTAAGATGTGGTTGAAATCTTCTATTCGGGGTATAGGATAACAATTTGGTATTATTTGTGAATTCAAACGTCGATAATCCCCGCAAGGTCGAAAAGAACCATCTTTTTTTTTGGAACCATATGAAGAGGACTGGCCTATTGTGATTTAGAGGGACGAATAATATCATTTTCTAACATATATTTGAATTCCAGTTTTGCTATTTGTAATCGTTTGGGATCCAGTTGTCTAGCTCTGGTATAAACAGGTTGTCCTCTAGTTGTAATATAATGCTCAACACCATACTTAAATGTTGATACTGATAAATTCGGCTTTATTAAATATGGATATTGTTGTAACAAATTAGCGTATTTAGAATTTTTATCTAGACTACGAATAGCATGATCAGGAAACGCTGTTGTTACATTACTTCGAACAAATAGTTTAGTTATTTCATCAATTAATTTCTTATTGTGAATGTCAACTAAAAGTTTAAATTTATTTAGAAAATCAGCTCCTGTAATAGCTTTATCAATTTTAACTAATATAAACGGAAATTGAAATTCTCTTCTAAGTCCTAAATTTAAAGTTAAAATTTTTACTCCATAAGTAGGAATTTCCGTTCCATTAGCTGCGTATAATTTAAAATCATCTACTTTTGTAGTACGTTTAGTCGCAGGAATGAGACTAACATCAGCACCTGAATCTACTAAGAACTGCAGTCCTGTGTTTTTGTCTTTCACAAATAAACGAAACTTGCGACTGTCGTTGATACCAGCAATAGTAGCCGCTAATCCTGTTGCCGTAAGTTTTCCCGCCCGAAGTTTTCTGACTTCTCTGGCCAAGCACATGGCGAATAACATTTCTCAGGTCGACAACAATCACAAACTTAAAATGAAAAAAAAAAAAAAAAAAAAAAAAAAAAAAAACAATATTTACCTTTTGGATTAAATCTGATTTTCGAACGGCTACGACTCCGAGATGTATTCCGGTGATGATATCTAAATCTTGGTCTAGAACGATCACTCATTTCCATTGAGTCAATTTTTTGTTCTAAGGCAGCTATTCTTGCAAATAGAACATCATCTGGCACGTTTGGCGAAACGGCATAAATTTCTTTTCCAGACTTCATATCATGAATTTTGTCAGCCATCATGGACAATTTCTCTACATTTTCGTCACTGACGAGAAGAATATTCTTTATAAAATCAGGCATCTTATCCAACCATAACGATTTTAGAACTTTTTCCGGAAAATCGTCTGCAGCTAGACTTTTCATATGCAGCAAACGTTGACTTGGTTTATAATCTCCGAAATCTAATCCAGTTATCAAACGCTGAATTATCTTATTTTCACTTTCTTTGAAAACATTTAAAAGTCTTTCTTTCGCCATAGAATATTTATTAGGCTTAGCGTCTTTAATTATGTCCCATATATTTTCAATATACTTCGGTTCAAGCTGAGATATCAAATAGTTGAATTTAGTCTCTTCAGTCGTGATTTTATTTATTTCAAATTGGGCTTCCACTTGGAAAAACCAAATGTCGGGTTTTCACGCCAAAACGGTGGAATTTTAATGCCTAGTTTATTCGCTTCGGCATCCATTAACGTAGTTGCTTCTGTTACGTTTTCTGTAGTCATGTTAAATAAACAAGTTGAACGCTCCTGAGTCACCAAATATAACAATTATAAATTGTACGCCTATTGTGGATCTTCAGTTAGTACCATGTAATACAATGCAAATAAAATCTTACTATAAAATAAAAAGATTACCATATCAACATCAAATATAATTTTTATTCACCAGCTCCGTAGTCGGAAAAATCTCATCTTCTATATTTTAATAAAAATCGAATTCTTAACATAAAAACTGTTGCCAAAAACGATAATAAAATAATATGCAAAGTAAACATTTATAATTATTAAAGTATTAAAATATTGTGAGTTACTTTAAAACTAATTATTTATATTTTATGCCGTTACAGTACTATCTTCCTGAGCTGCAGCAGCTAAAATTACAAGAAAAAATGTCTACGAGAGAACGAAAGTTAAATTCCGAGAATGTTCTAGCTAGATGATAGAAAATGGAGCCCATAGCGCCATCTGTTGACCAAAAAGTGATTGAAAAAAATTTAAAAATATTTAAGGGAAGCTGTGTGTAAGAAGGAATTAAAATTGGCATTTTAAATTTAAATTGGACATGTTTTGGCATAGATTTTATGATTTGGCACATTACCTATACTTCATCATAGTGAAGTTGTATTAAAGAATAAAGAAGAAATCATCCTTTATTTACTTGCACAGTTCCTTTTCCGCATTCTTTCTTAAAAATTGCCCACAAGATTTGCATTGGATTGAGATCAGGTGAATTCCTGCCTAATCTAAAAGCTTAACATCATTTTATCAATATTTTTTTGTTACTTTTTTCGACGTGTGGCATGGAGCAAGGTCTTGTTGAAAAGTGCCGTGTCCTGTTGGCTAGAGTTCCTTTAGCATAAGAATTACTTTTGTTTTAATCACTTCAATGTATTTGTCAGAATTTATCCTTTCATTATTTGGCAACAGTGATCCTGGCCGAGGAACAGAAAGGCATCCGCAAAAAATTTTCTTAACAGCATATTTGACACACTGGTCCATTAGGATATAGTTTCTCGTTGTGGTTTTTCCTAACGTGTATCTAGCACAACCTTACTCAGAGCTTACACAACAAGATGGGTTTCGTCTGAAAATAAGACGTTTCTTACTGCTTTCACTTCATTTTTCATATTTTCTTGCCTACGATAGTCTCTTTTTCATCTTTACGACTATATTTTTATTAGCCTACACCGAACAGTGGAGTCGTGAATATGACCACCTGACTCTGCTAAATATATACGGAGGTCAAAAGTTGTCAACCTAGGATTTTGTTAGGATTTCCGTAGTAAAATAGAGTCATCCTTGACATTAGGTTCTCGCTTTCTGCCATACTTTCCTTTCCGCTGGGGTGATAAAGTGTCTGTCTGATTAAACTGATTAATAATTTTGTTAAGATCCAAACCTACTTACTTACTTTAGCCATGTCCCTCGATGTTATAGAAAGGTATTCACTTAATAAATGTCTCTTTTCTTTGGAGTGAGATCCAACATTTAAAATTTGTAATACAGCGTTTTCAACATGAATTGTTGTATATAATGTAATACAGCCTAAGCAAACAAAATAACAAAATTACCTCAAGAGAGCAAAAATGAATAACCTGAAAGTAACATAGTACAAAACAGTAAACAGGTGGGCGTAATCGCTGTTAAATATCACCTGTAATTTAAGTCTGCCAAACTCGCGAAATCAAATTACTTGAAAATTCCCTTTTATTCACATTAATTTGCACACTGTTATGTTATATGTTATAATACTAAGAATTGTCATGTGACTAACGTATCACACATAGTTATTGTTGCGTGCGTACGGGTTCGTTATGGATTGAATGCACAAGACGTAAAAAGTTAACAAAACTTTATTCTTCCCACAAGAAATAAATCAAAATGCTGAAATATTTCTTCACAGATATTCGCACAATATCACAATATCTCAAACGTTTAGCAAAATATCAGTTCAAAACAGATAAAATAATTCTATCTCACAGCGAAATCGCTACAATCAATAACAGCATTAAGTAAATAAACAGCAGTTCGCTTTTTACAACTACAACAACAACAACTGAAATGAGGTGTTTCAATTCGGCTTTTACAATCTTTGCTTTTTAATTATCACTAGAACAATCTTGATTTTTCTAGATTTTTCTGGATGGCAACAGTAATTACGAGATATTTATTTATTAAACATTAAATGCACACGCTCTTTTAATTTTATTTTTCCGACGTAGCTGTCTCTTCAAAAATCGTCTGCGTTGCACGGGAAAGTAAAGCAATTTTAATTACAATTCTAAATAAATAGCCAAACAAATATGAAATCCGTAACATAATAAAAATAATAGTAATTAATGTTTTTAAATAATGAATTTTTAAATAGTACGTTTTCAAAATTCAGCATTCTTTTTTAGGATTCTAAACTAGTATTTGCAATGTAGCGTATGCCTCGCACGAGTTGCTATGAGATCAAAATGTAGCGTATTAAAGTAAAGTGGTTCCATAAGAGTTGTTATAGAAAAGCTTTATTATAATACAGTCATAAAAACATGGTTTTATTATCTCCCTAGTCTGCTTATTTCGATATCTTCTTGTCCATTCATTTCTGTTAAAACCTTATTTATCCTACTTCACTATTTAAATAAAGAAATCATTAATCAAAAGTTGTATGTTTTTAAAATGAGATTTTGCCTTAGTTTGTCTTCCTTTTCTGCGATCAATAATGAGGAAAATCTAATTCTGTTTTTTTCTTTCTTTTTCCTCGCGAAAGCAGATTAATGTAAATCATTAATAAAACCAAACTTCAAAATCATTAGAAAAAATTACAGTTATACGTAATTACGAATTATTAAAATCTCAAATACCCTTACTAAGTTTTAATTTTAGCAATTAATTATATATCAAATAAAAATGAGATAAAATTTGTTAAACTAGATTATTGCTCGCCCTTACTGTTACCTTTCAGATTGAACTGGATAAAATAAATAATGGCACATTTTAAATTTATTATCATTAGGGAGAGTACCTTAAATTTTTTCTGTCAGATGAATTTTTTGGAAAGGAAGGAAGTAAAACTGAAAAGCGTTTTATTATTTTCGCTTAACTGTATAATAAGGATTACGTTAATAAATACCTGCATTATACAGAAAACTCATTTCCGCTTTATGCAAATATTTTTCGATACTCCTACTTGATCCTTGTGTTTGTGGGGTTTTAAAATGGTTCAACTGCAGCTTCGATGCTGTTGATAAGAAAAAAGTAATTTTCAGTTAGCACTGAATTTAAGAGTTAAATCAAATAAAAATTAATTCTCAATAATAATTACTTACCCTTCCATTACTGTTTCTATTAAATTAATAAATACAATAATTAACTGGTTAATTTTTTAATCTTTATTTAAGAAAATGGCTTGGTTTCTGAGCATATATTATTGTTGATCGTTACTGATGGTTGGTACTAATCTCCTTAATAAATAAACTTTATCAGAAGCAAGAAAATGACTCTTTATTAAAATAAGGTAACAGCTCACAAACAAGCTAAACAGTTGTAAACAGTTCAAGAGAAAACCAGACATAAGGCAAATTATCTTTAACACGCACGAAAAGCAGATTCAAAGTCATTTGAAAAAGTAAGCAAAATCACTCATATAAAAACATCTCAAATAGTAATGAACGAGGAGATTACTGTTTGCAGTCAGGCGATTTCAATAAAGAACTAAATTGACCTTTTCTTGGCTCGAATGCAGCCATCGTTTCGCCGTCACTTCTGCAAGCATTTATGGAAAAAATCATATACAAGATAATACCAGAATTTTGTCACACTGGCAAAAAAGAACCAACTACCGCAAACGTGATAAAACAATTGAACCCATCAGAAGTGTTTTTGCTCATATATCAAGTTCTAATTTAGGCATCATCGTATTTCAGACTTAATTCAATTCAGAATTAAGAGATCTACAACATAATATAAAGAATAAATAGTTATGAGAGAAATAAAAGGCCACAAACTTCATTACAAATACCCGATAAAAGTGTTTAACAAAATGCCTTAAATAAGTAAATAAATAAAAACGAATACAGCATTCTAAATACATAAGCAATAAGTTAGAAACTAGTAAATACAAATATTTATAAAAGATTCCAACATTATTATGTTATGATAGCTTATATTCGAGATTTTAAAGACATATACACTGCCCCAGAAAAAAAAGGAGGGGGGGACAGTTGTATATCTCCTGTTCTATTGGGCCGATTGACGAAATTCAATTTGCGTTTTTCATGTCTCGAAAACGCTACTCAGGTATTAGATTTATACATTGCTCGAGATTGAAAATGCAGCGCCAAGAAGGAGTAGTCAGAAAGTGATGAAATTTGGAAAAGGACAGAGACAGCAAGCAGCAATAAGTGATCTTTGTTTCAAAATGATAGTCAGAATACAGAGCATCGGCTCAGTAGGATATGCGATATGCGACGGAGGACGTGGGCACCGGCACTCTACCATTAGGT